>CM034352.1:337348-386856 GCA_019925275.1 Mytilus edulis
ACAACTCTACATAATCAAACCACAGATCAAATATGAAATCAGTCCCTTTCATAGAAGCCAAGAAAACACTGACTACAACTTTCTATCCAAGAAATAATTGCAATTGGTGATTGCTTTCACATTTAGTAGTTAATATATCATGCATATTTAGGGCAACATATTTATATCGAACTTCTAGATCTATTACATGTATTACTTACGTTGAAAGCATATCTAATGGCAGTGTTAACAAAGAGCTGACAGATCCTGTAAACAAACATCTGTATATACGACCTGAAAAATTATGAAGACATTCTTGTGTATAAGAGCAGAAAAGGCAATCTATATAATATCTTGCATAGTTTTTTTAATGTTGTTATTTCTAACACTGTTGAATTGCATGAGTGCCATGAATAATACTTTGCTTTCGATTAATAGGTGTTTCAAACTGTCATAATGTCCTTTTTTATCCTCAATAAAATGCAGATGTGTTTGCAAAATTTACAGAATGTGTAACATTAAAAAAATATGAATAGAATTTTGAAGTGGCTAACATGGCTAATAAAGATTTCTGAAAAATTCATACATTAGTATGTATTAGTATCTTTTTTTATTCTCCCCTTTAAAAAAAAGAAAAGAAAAGTGTCAACATTAAGAAATTTTACAAGAAATTAAAAGTCTTTAGACTGTGCATGTATATGCTGTTTGGATTTTATTAATTCAAACTAACTAGAAAGGAAGATTATACAGTATTCCATTTGATCAAACTTACATGCCGTTAATGGTACAACTCCAAGCCAGGCAAAAGCTACCAATGTATAATGTAACCAGTATCTGACAGCTCGCCCTATGCTTTTCAATAATCCACCAAATATGTCCTTTACCGGTAACCTCTTTGGCATATCAGGGGAATAAACTGAAATTACAAGTCACATCATTAATCTATTTTTACATTGAGGATCTACCCGAAGTTAACTAGAACTGTAAGTGAACTCACAAATAAGATACACCCAGCCTAGAAATACTGTTAGTTTATAAAATATAAATCTTATAATCTATTATGGACATCCTGTGTAAATTTTACCAATATCCATTCTGCCATCAAGTAAAGTAAGATATCAAAAGATCACATATAAGTTTGAATACATCACTTTTACATGAAGAACTGCACATCCTCTTGTAGTGTTCTATGACTGTGCAAAGATTTATCAATATCAATCCAGCCCTTTACTGATTTAGTAGCAGTTGCACTTACAAGACAAATGAATGAACAGACAGACAGACAGGGAATTCCCTTATTACCCCCATCCCCCCCAAAAAAAATGTTGTGTGTGTAGGTATAAAAATAAAAATTTCTTTCTACATATAACATGTAGCAGTTAACTTATTGTTCATATTTCTTCATATGCCTTATAATTAGATGTATTGGATTAACTCTTTTTCTTCTTGTTTTGGGGAATTAAAATATTCAACCAATATAAGTAGATAAATCAACAGGTAAAATATTATCAAAATAAACTTACTAGGTGTGAATGCATATCTATGTTTACATAATTCACAATATTCCTTTCTGCTGTACTTCAACCATTGTACCAAGCTGTAACAGAAGATACATGAATATATATTATGTGTACATTTTAACCAGATAGATCAACACAGATACATTGTAAGAGATTAGAACATTTATCACAAAACCTGTAACCATTTGATTTAGAAAATTTGTACCTAAATTACCCTGGGAAAACAAGAAGAAACACACATATCTTCTTAGCAGAACTTTTTGTCATTGATATACTACAGATGATTTAAAACAGTGGGGAATGACTCCATGAGACACAGATGATTCCCCCACTTGCATATAACATTATAAAGGGACATAACACAAGATGGATAAAAGAAACCATACCCAAATTCATGCTTGATCTAAGTTTTGTGGTAATTAGCATTGTGTATAAGTTTCATAACATTTGGTTGAGGGAAACTTATATTTAAGGATATTCTATTTTACCTGCAAACCTACAAAAAATGTGCACTTTACTGAACCTGTAAAATGTCGTTTTTGCTTGACCTGCATTTTGTACATGATGTTTGCCTATGACATTTACTAATGAATGCAGTTTTAGACTTAAATATTTTAAAGTAAAATACAATTAGAATGAAACCTACCACTCTTGGTGCACAAACTTGATACTACCAGTACAGACACATGGATGGAACAATGGTTTGTCTGGTGTACTCTCACATCGACACACTCGACAAATGTCTACAAAATTAAGTATTTTTATGATGTGAACAATTAGTTAACAAAACAATTATACGCATTTACCTGTAATTAAATTAGCTTTCAATGGTGTGGTACATTGCACTATCATTTTGTATTTTCTGTGAACTGTGAAACTGGGGTCAACACTCTAATTTGACATTAAAATTATTAGAAAGATCATATCATAGAGTGCATTTGAACTAAGTTTTAGTTGATTGGATAAGATAAAAAAAAAAAACTACCTTGAGCAAAAACTCTAACCTGAAGCAGGACATACAGACCAACAGACTCACAGACCACAAAAAAATAATGCCCCTAGGTGGGGCAACAAAACATGTTTACACATCTACAATGTATGTACTCCTATTCCATGAGGCACACAAGTGATCCCAGAAAACAACAGGCATACTGTAATAATGTGGGAAATCTGACAGATTTATCTCCTTCTGTCAGGAATTGTGTTGAAATTGCAGGTCCATTATTGTACAAAGAAAACCAGTCATTCTATGACAAAAATCAAAAAAAATAATCTAAAGTTTATAATGTCGCTTCCTTGCTGTGATTTGATATGGGGAATGAAATAAGTAATGATATAGAAATAAAATCTTATCTCCTTAATAATGCTTCCACATCATATTAATATATCCCTGGAGTCGATTTCACAAAAAAACTTACAACTAAGATTGATCTTAAGTCATAAACAATTCAGTAAACTTACGACTCCTGGACTCGCCTTCAAAAAATCATTAGTAAAAAAACAAAATTCTGTATTTCTTCAACAGTAAATCGGGCAATTTGATTGCTTACACCTCAAATTCAATCATAAGAACAATAATTTATTCTATTCTTTTTTTCTATTTTCAATTTCTGGTTAAAACAAGATTTAGTTTTATTCTTGACCACAAAAACACCAATTCATAAAATGGGAGCTTAACTACATTTATTTACCAAGCATGGACAGGAATCTGGTCAAATGAATGAGTGTGAAGTTGTGAACATGAAACTGGGATACAATTTATATATGAATTTGATTATTTGTTTTTCCAGATACAGGAATTAAACCAAATTAAATGACCAGGAGGAAATTACACAGAGGAAGGTCCACATAGTATATAAAATTCACCAAGGAGAACAGTAACATGTGCCATAAGATTGAGGACGTATAGGTAGCAGAGTCAACCATTGTCGAAGGCTGTACAGTGACCTATTATTGTTAATTTCTGTGTTATTTTGGTCTCTTGTGGAGAGTTGTCTCATTGGCAATCATACCAGAACTTCTTTTTTTACATTTAGGCAAATGGAAATAAGCCAACCTCACAATTTTTTTTTTCGTGAATGTTGGTTGAACCATGTGTAATCTGCCTAAACAACATTATTGAACAATAGGTTCTTTCGGTGACATGGGAAATTGAGGGGAAAGTGCACGAATTAGAAAGTGATCTATACACCTTAAGTAGGCTTAAATCGCTATTTTGAAAATCCCGCTTGAACTTTTGACTTCATACAACAATATCTTTTATATTGTGGCGTCAGATATTTTCTATTATGATGTCAAAATTTACTAGAACTTTTGTGATGTCCATTAATGGCACACAAATAGCGATAAGGTGTATTATATCACATCTCTTATTTTAACATTATAAATGTTTTCACATCACATTCATGACATTACTATATATTCAAGACCATGGGTTAAGAATGGTATTGCCAACCATATTAATTTGTTATTTTTAAATGCATTATAACTGTTTAATATTTCTTTTAACCCTTTCAACGCTAAACACGGCATATGCCAGGATGACATACGCCGCCCGCCACTGCTATGGCAACGGATTTTTCATAAGGACTCTTAAACCATTCGGTTTTCATTCGGGTCCTCTCTAATTTTTCCTTGTATGAATCGAGGATATGCAAGGTCTCATTCGCGCTTGAAATCCCTGCAATTTTTATTGTAAAATCATGCAGTAGAAGGAAAATTGAAGGAAAATAAAAACAAATATTTTGACAAATGCAAATGGCGGAAATCGGAAACGAAGCTGTAAATATGGAAATATTTCAGCATTTCTATGGCGAAACTGACGACAAGGATTAGTTAAAAGGTTTCTTGTTATCTCAATGTGTTTATTACATTCAATTCGTGTGGGAAATATGATTTGATCGATCATTTCGAGACGTAGAAAAAGGGGGGAAACGGAGGTTGACTGAAAATTTTGAGGACGGAGCCACTGATTTGTGCCATGATTACATCATACATTGTGTATGGTGCAATACACTACGGAATCGAGCAATTGGTGTCTTCTTTATTATATGGCAGATAAAAAAACAAAATAGATGAAGACTAAAAGTAGTTTTTATTCAAAATTCAACACAAATGTAATAAATTACACCTTTTACCTGTTAATTACCTGAAAATGCAGGTAACCTGATAAAAAATTTACTGAAATAACTGCCTAACATTACAGTTCATACTCTCCTGAGCATTTTTCATGCAATAACCTTTTCTGTATCTCTTATAATAAAAAAGATACAGCAGTCTGAAAAGGAATATACTGTTCTTATGAATGAACACAAAAAAAATGCAGCAGCAGCAGCCATTCTTCTATTTTTTTGTGTAGCGTTGAAAGGGTTAATTACATGTAACATACGAAACTGTAAATAATCTTTGCTGGATAATTTCTGCACCTTTGTGAGTTGGTCCGACTAAACATCAAATTTAGAAAGAAAGCTGTAGTGTTCCAGCAATCCTTCCAAATTTGAATGATATGTGAAGCATATAGCTTGATTTGTGAAAAAATAAACTGTTTCTTCTTCTATCATTAAAATATGATCCTTATTTTACCCACCTAAGAGTCCATCTGGATCCAGAGGCTCGTCCATTTTCGATTTTGTGAAAGTTCAAGGTCAGATTGTCGTTGTCGTAAACAATAATATTCGTCAAATTACATTTTATTCAGAATTTCAGTTTTATTTTCATGATAGTTTTGTGATAATTCTTGAAATAAAGCTACAAATACAAATGAAATAAAATTAATATATTTTACGTCAACATTTATTCTTATTTCCGATAGGAAACCAGGGACGCGAAAATTTTCTAAACACACTTATGAAATGTGAGAAAGAAACATTGCATATGGACAATGGATGAAGAAGAATTATCAGTTGAAATAGTACAAGATGAGAGCGAGGCTGGCCGAACCACGGCAACTTGGGAACACGAAGATTTAGCTCAGGTTTAGATATCAAAATTTGATTTGAACATAATTTGTTTGGGCTATTCCAAGTTTAACACTAGTACTCTTGCTGACAGAGGGACACATATGTCCATGTTTTAATTTATGCAAGGTTCTCGTCAGTGCTGTACCTTTATCAAAATAAAAGACCGAAAATTAAAAAGTGTAATAAGTTTCTATAATGTCTCTCAAATGTAACGGTAAATATTAATGGCATAATGTCATATATTGAATGACGTCATTGTTTAGCATGTCCATCACAAAAGTTGAGTGGTCGTATTTTCTGGCATATAAAATGCAGCAACCCTGAAAAACAACTGGCAGCAAGAGGGTTAATAAAATTGAGAAAGGAAATGGGGAATGTGTCACAGCAACAACAACCCGACCATAGAGCAGACAACAGCCAAAGGCCACCAATGGGTCTTCAATGTTGCGAGAAACTCCCGCACCCGGAGGTGTCCTTCAGCTGGCCCCTTTAAAAATGTATACTAGTTCAGTAATAATGGACGTCATACTTAACTCCAAATTATACACAAGAAACTAAAATTAAAAATCATACAAGCGACTAACAAAGGCCAGAGGCTCCTGACTTTGGACAGGCGCAAAATTGCAGCGGGCTAAACATGTTTATGAGATCTCAACCCTCCCCCTATACCTCTAGCCAATGTAGAAAAGTAAACGCATAATAATACGCACATTAAAATTCAGTTATATAAGAATGAAAATGGGGAATGTTTTTAAAAAAAGAGACAGCAATCTGACCAAAGAGCAGATTACAGTGCAAGGCCAAAAATTGTTCTTTAACACAATGACAAAATCGAGCACCCAGAGGCCAGATTCAGTTAGCCCCAAAGCAAAAATGTGTAATAGTTCAGTGAAAATAGATGTCACACTAGTAATAAACTCTGGAAAATATAAATGAACTTAGATACAAAAAACATACAATACTTTATACAAAGGCTGGAGGTTTTTGACTGAGACAACAGTAAAAAAGTGGAGCGGTTTAACATGTTTTGTGCGATTTCAATCTTTTGTGGATAGTTGTCTCTTTGGAAATGATACCACCCCTCCATTCAGGGGTACTACCTGTACAAGTTATTTTTAATTACTTGAAGATGTAATATTGATTTGCTTATATAAGTAAATTTGTAGGATACTTATACAAGTGAATTTTATTTACTTGTATAGGTAAAAAAATATATTGGCTGAGTTATGTCCCTTAGACATTCAGATTTTTTTACTTGTAGAAGTAAAAATGTCATCCTATGAATTTTTATGATTTCTTTGCTCTAATAGAATTTTAAATTATCTGCCCTTTGCAGATGTCTTTACTAATCATTTAAGTCATTTCATGGACAATGAAAATCCAATTTGTCTGTTATCTTCAGAACACTGCTCATTTACAAGTCCCCAAGGAACAATTTTTGAAGGCCCTTGCACAGTTTCTTTGTTGAATTAAGGAGATGAAACATTGAACTCTAATAAAAAAAAATGAGCAAACCTGGGAAAAATCAATTAAGGCATGAATTTACATCTCAAAACTTGAGGACTTTTGTGGGATTGTAAGAAAAATTTACTTATAGAAGTATATTTTTGAGAAAATTAAGGGGAGATTATTCAAGCATTATTTATTTACTTATATGTGTATATTTTTTTTTACTTCTTCAAGTAAATAAAAATAACTTGTACAAGTAGTATCCCTGACTGCCCTCCCTATTTTTATATGTATGTAATTTTCTTTTTCAGCTAAGAATAAAGGTTTTCCGTGGACATTTAGACTCAGTAAGAAGTTGTAAATACATTGACAATGATCAGAAAATCCTCTCTGCCTCAGATGACAAGACAATCAAGATTTGGGACGTAGAGACAGGAGAAGTTCTCCATAACTATACAAGATGTCATGATAGCATTATATCACAAGCTAATATTAATGACAACGGAAGAAGGTAAAGTCTATACAAGATGTCATGATAGCATTTATATAGCTAATGTCAATGACAATGGAAGGAGGTAACAAATGAAATCTATATATTCATTAACCTGTTACATTATTTATAACAAAAAATATTGGTATTGAATAATCATGGAGTCATAGCATTTTAAAATGTCATTCTCAATTATATGTATTTATTATTATGAGTTTAGTAATATTGCAACTGCAAAAGTTCAGTATTATTTCAACAGAAAAAATTCATTATATTTCAACGTCAACAAATTTATAAAATACATGGAGTTAGCTATATTTTTATAGTTATGAATTAAAGAAGATGTGGACAGTGTAGTATATATCATTGAGACAGCAAACCATCAACACAATCAAACATGAGTGGTGTAGCATAGATATAGTTTACTGATTAGAATATAAATAAAAGGAGAGTATACATTTGTACGTTAATCTGACAGCAACCACACAACAAAAATAACAATTACAATATCTACATATTTTTTTGATATGATGATCTTATCTAAATTTTATAAATGTGATGGAATACCTATCAATCATAATAACCATTGTATGTTGGGATATATTGAATATTACTTAGATTATTGATTATTTCCAGATTTGTTAGTTGTGGATGGGATAAGAAAGTTGCTGTTTGGGATATTGAATCAGGAAATTGTGTGGTGAGTTAAGGTTATAAAATAAATTGAATTAACTGGAGGCTCTGTAAGGCTAAATGTCACTACGATCTGGGTTATAATAGTAAACAAACTTAATCAGCTGGAGGTGCTGTAAGATAAATGTTACTATGATTTAATATATTTCTATTTTGAGTATGAAGAAATGTAGTTAAGTAATTATCTTGTTTGTAAATGTGGACTACTTAAGTACACTTTGTATCTCCATCTTATTCAAAAATCTACCAAAGGTCGGTGGTTCTCTCCAGGCACTCTGCCTTCCTGGTCTATCAATAAAAATTGACGGCCACAAAATAGCACAATAGTTCTGAAAGTGGTGTTAATCACCAATCTTTTAATCAACCTATTTCTGAAAGATTGCAATTATTGAGTAGGTACTACAAAAGAAAAGAAAAATATGAAAACTTTATTTTTTTTGCAGTGGTCAGGACAACATGCTGGTATTGTGACAAGTTGTAATTTTTCACATGATGGAAAATATGTTGTTTCTGGATCAGACTTGGATAACACGGTTAAAATCTGGGACTCTAATACAGGAGATCTCATACATAATGTTGATGGTATGTATGAAAAAAATCTGTAATTAATTTAGATTCAAGACAATTCAAAATGTTTACTACTCATTGTATATCTAAATTACTGGATATCTGAGGTCGACAAGGATCAAATGTTTTTATTTGATATTTTTGTGTAAATGTTAAATTTTACAAACAAGCAAAATGAATGTACAAGATATATCATCTATAAATCCAACGAAGAAACAATTAATGTTTTATGCCATTAGCTTGTCTTATTTTGGGAGAGGAAAATATGTGAACCAAGCCCATAAATGTTTTAATTTACCATGTTTGGCTTGCCAAGTATGTTAGTTATTTATAGTTAACTGTTGAGTGTGTAGAAATAATGTAATACACAAGATGCTAAACTTGCTCTAAACAGAGGAGATCTAGCCAAGATTGATTTCTACAAGCTTAAGTTTATCCTAGGATTCTTTAAAGTAGTAACATGAACATTATTATGTGCTTTGGTCATAGGCAGATCCAGGGCCCCCCTTTTGTGGGAAAAATTTGGTTGATTATATAGGGAATCACTGAAGCATGACTGGAGCGGGCCCTCCCCCCACCTTAGGTCAACCAGAGGGCCCCCCCTTATGAAAATTCTGTATCTGCCACTGTTGGTACAAGCTTTAATAATCCAACTTAAATCAATATTTATTTCAGATATTCATACTAGCACCATTACTAAATGCATGTTTGCTCCTGGTGATGATAAGATTATTACAACCTCCATGGATAAAACTGCCAAATTCTATGATCTAAAGACCTTAAAAGTCACAATTACTGTACAGTAAGTAGTAAAAAGTGGCTAAATCATTCACCAGACATTGATTTCAGACAGATGAATTATATATTAGTCTAAGATATAGTTACAATGTATATAAAAATTAGAAGATGGGATGTCATTTCAATAAGACAACTCTCCACCAAAGGCTAAATGAGATAGAAGAACTTTAACAACTAGAGGTCTGTGACTCACTAAGTACAGATTTAACAATGAGCAAAACCCTTAACACATATACATGTAGCAAGCTATAAAACACCCCAAAAGGACCAACAACAACCATTAAATTACATGCTTCTGACTTAGAACAGGAGAAATATTTCTAAAATCTATTTTGAAATTAGTATTCTACTGTGACCAGGTAAATGTATAAAATCTTGAGTTTGCATTTTGCTGACACTGTAAGGCTGGATTAGAATGTACTTACCAGAGTAAAACAAAATGATGTTATCGGAACTATAGCATTTTTGTTTAAGGTGGTACCTAACACTACAGGGAGATAACTCTGTTAAATCAGCTAAATGTTTTAATTACGTAGTGTTGTTAAGGGAATATTAAGCTTCTTAATGATCAAAATTAGTGTTTGCCAAACTGCTATATGACCAGTGTAATTTTTCTGATAAAATGGTTGGTTCAAATATAATTAAGTGTATGATATGATACAGCAGAAATGTTAAAAATAAATAGTTAAAGTTTTTTTATTTGACACTTTTCTTGCAGAGGACATATCAATATAATATCATGCTGTGATATCAGTCATGATGAGAGAAAGTTTGCTACTGGTTCCTGGGATAAAACAGTTAATATCTGGGATATCGCTACAGGAAGTTACAGGTAATCTATTCCTATATCTGGTAACTGGAATAAAACAGTCAATATCTGGGAAATTGCTACAGTAGTCAGGCCGATTGGTGCAGATATAGAGAAAAATTGCTCACTTCATGAGGAAAGCATGAAACTTTGAAATAACTGAAATTTCTGGAGTTTGTCCGTGGAGATGCTGACCATTGTCCTTATGGACTATATCATCTTTGGCTTGGTAAGAGTGTTGCTGGTCGATAGGCATTACACTTGAATTGTTTTTTATCTGGTGATCTTCTGCGATTATATGGCTATGGGCTCTCCCACGTGTCAATTTGTCAGATGATCTTCCTTTGATCTGGTAATCTTCCAGGATTATATTAATCAGAAGGCCCAAGGTTATATTGATCGACCAATCCACGGTTACACTGATTAGTTGAAAGCATAACACCAGCTAGTTTTGTGACAATTTGAGTGAGGTTACAAACCTCATTTTCCAAAGGACTGCTCATATTCCCTTTATCGGTCGGTGATACTGCGCCATCAGCAAAGAAGACTTGCCGATGGGTATAATTGACTGTTTTTGGTCCATATATCGTTATCTGGTTGGATATTGAGGTTTTCAGTTGTTTAAACGCCTTGTTGATCGTTTCCATGTTCCTCTCTTTTATATGCCTTGGAGAATCTTTATCTTGAGGAGGAATGCTTTGGTTCCAGCCTGGTCTGAATGTTTTTTTTCTTCCTGAAGTGCTGCTTCAATGCTTTTCTTAAGGCCTTGGAATTATCATTTGTGTTTACCTTGCGAAAGTACTCCAAAGCAACATCAGCAAGGCAAAGACTACACACCTGTTTCCTGTTTTTCCATTTTCGTCTACTGGCAGTCCATTCAAATTGGTAAATGAAAGCCTCCCAGGTCTTGGATCCTCTTCCATTGAATATTTGTATTTTTGGGAACTGTGGGCTACGGATCCGGTTCTATGCACCAGAATATTCTTGCCATCGTGTATATTCTCTCTCCAAAGAGGAGTCTGAAGAAGAGCTGATGCCACTCTCTTTTGGTTTCCTTTGCCCTTTCTTGGATCGGTCAGTGGTGTCAGCTTACTGTAACATTGTGGCAAGTCTGTTAGAGCTTCAGAAGCTGATGGTGTTGTCATAATTGGAGTGATAAATGTGGGAGGAGGAGGATTTGGCATTGACTCGACAGGGATGATACTGTAAGTAGGCACTGCAGTCAGCATTCAAGAAACTTGATAGATCCACTTGCAGCCAATTGTTTCTGTAATGGTGTTCAGCTCTGAACCAAATATGATTGATTTATAGTAGGTTGTAAGTGTCCTTAAGAAGACACATAAGCCACTTACTGGTATACTTTATCAGTACAAAGGTTTCTGTTCTTAAATGGAGGTTGTTGTTGAATGATTTGAACTTCATCAGGGCAAAGGGCCCTGTCATAGGACTACCGACTTTAGATGAAGACACCAAATTTGCATTCAACAGAGTTTGCGAGGTTGATAGTTCATGTGAATTATTGGGGAAAGACCTAAGCAGTGCTCTAGCTAGAAATCAAAAGGGGCAGGGTGCCAGTGGAGGGCAGGGCACTTTTTTTGATAAGAAAAGGCACTGCTCATTTTTTTGTCTACGTTTCTGTGTGTATCACGAGTTAACGAATCTCCTTTTTTTTTTTAACGTATGTGTTTTTTTTTTAAATAAAGATGCTTTTCAACAATAGTCTTTATTTCATTGTTTGTGTAGTTATGAATGATATAGTACATCTGCATTAACATATTATGTTTTTACAGTTTAACTTCACCCTACCCATTGTCAAAGAATATGTGGAGTTGTTTTTTTTTTTTTATATATATCTATATAGGAATAACAGCTTTTATCATATCTTATGAAACTGAGAGCATTACTAATTTAACAATGTTTAGAACATGGATTGCTAAAAGTATAATTATCAAGTAGAAATTGCAATATATATTTTTTAATATGTCCAAAGACAGTTATTATCTTTAAGGTAACATTATTATGTTATTATATATTCAATTGGTAATTTATTCCTTTTTTTGATACTAGATAATATTTTTAGAGCACAAATTTGTAATAAGCTAAAACAGGGGAAGTAACTCCAAAATCAATTTCCACCACGTTTGGGTTAATAAAAAACTGTGCTTGTCGCTAACAAGTTGAGATGGAAGGCATTTCTGTAAAGGCATAGTTTTATTCTGATGACTTAAATTCAATTCTAAAGTCATGAAAGTCTTCATTTATATACGCTCTTCCATTGTGACTTGGAGATCGAAAATGCCGACCCAAGCTAAAGACACTCGTAACACATTCATCAAAAGTATGACAAAAAGATACATTGTCCTAATTAAATTACCTAGTTATTAACACCTTTGAAGTCTTTATCATTGTAATTGATTGTAATGACATGATTAACCTTGGGGCCCGGCAATCACACAGGTGTCATATATGTAATTAACTTGGAGATCAGAAATCGATGAAACATAATTTTACCAAAACGGCACAAGATAATTTTGGGAAAAGACGTCAGGGCAGAAGGGCGCGGATAAAGGCACCCAGGGCGCGGCTGAGGGCACCCAGGGCGCGGCGCCCTTCTATTTTGGGCTAGCGAGACCACTGCCTAAGGCAAGGAGTTTGTTATGTACTTTTAGTGTACTTGTGTTGTACTGGCTAAGGTCAAATTTTGGCTTAAATGATGTGTCCATTGCAGTTATTTTTTTCTTCTTTATTTCGCTTCTCCACTAATTATAATTCACTTACAACATATGCCATTTTTGGAAAGTATCCTACTGTTCAAGTGCACTTTTAACATTTTAAATTGAACTGTGTCTCCTTCCTCATTTGTTGTCAGCTCCTCCATCCGCCTCACCACAGCATTGAATTTCTTATTGTTCTTAGTGACCGTCAATTACGCCAAACGCTTACCACTAGCCATGTGGTCTATCCTCTGTTTAGACTGCTGAAGTTTCTGATATATTGCTCCGATCTGTTCATATTAATACTTATTGCCTCTTTCTGTCCAGCTTGCTTCATTATGAGACCATAACATATTCTATCAATTTTTGCTTCGCTCTGTTTTATATTGCAGTCAATCTCAGCTGTTCTTTGAGCAATAGATTTCCTATCTGCTAAAAATTCTTTGTACATTTGTTTAATGAAACGATTAAATTCAGGTCAATTCATAATAATGAATATTTGCATTTTTTTCAAGGCAGCCATTTTGAAAATAGCCGTCATTTTAAATTTCAAAGATAGATTAAAATAAAATCTTGCTAAGTACACCAAATCATTAAAATATGTTGAATTTTGTGCTTCCCGCATCAAATCCACTGTGGTTTGTGCAATACTGGAAAATATTTTAGAATGTATGGCGGCCATCTTGAAATTAGCCGCCATATTGAATTTTGAGGGTGGATCCATAGCTAATATTGCTCAGTACACCAAATCATTAAAATTTGTTGACTTTTGTGCTTCAATCATCATATCCACTGTGGTTTGTGCAATACTGGAAAATATTTTAAAATATATGGCGGCTATCTTGAAATTAGCCGCCATAGAGAATTTTAAGGGTGGGTCCATAGCTTATATTGCTCAGTACACCAAAATGTACCATCTTGCAGAATTTGGTGCTTTCCTCATTATTTGAGCAATTTTTCCACCGATCGCACAGACTATAAATGGAAGGTTATTTTTTCGCAAAAATATCTTAAAATTGCAAATTCTCAATAAATGAATGTTCAGCCATACTAATGATCAAGTGTGAGTTGACTCCATAGGAAGGACAGCCACACTTTGCCCAGAAGAATTTGTTCACACTGCCTTTTTTATTTATAGATCAAAAGGCCCTGGACAATTATGTGGCAGCCATGATGGTTCTGTTAGTTCTTGTTCATTTAGTCCTGATGGTAGGTCACCATTTTTGTACTCAATCATACTCAGAATAATGCAGAATATAATTATTTTTTGTAAAAAGGAGATTAAAAACAGAAAAGGAGAGAAATATGAAGTAGGTGAAATATCATTTGTGTCAAATGGGATATAAAAATCAGAGTGAAAATATATGTAAAGGGAGATAAATCTGTATTTTAAATTTTCACATGTATTTAATATAGACAAAAATATCAGCATATAATATTAAATTTGAGGTATAATATTTATATGATTGATGATATTTTGCTATTGATTTCCCTTAATATATTGTGTTTATTTTAGGTCTACAGTTAGTTACAGGATCTTATGATTCCACAGTGTGTGTTTGGGATGTTGATAACAGAGTTCAGAAAGTCAAGCTTCAGGTATAGATACAAACAGCCATCAATAAAGATAGAAGACATATTTTTGAATAAGTTATTACAATGTACTGAAATCTGTCTGAATCATATAAATCTTCTGAAAAGAGATTGATATTGAAAAGGGGAAGTAATTACACCAACTGTAAAGATATATTGTTCCATTTTATTGTCAAGCCTGTGACTTTTGTCTCAGAAAGCTTGACATAGGGATAGTGATGCGGCTGCGGCGTTAGCTATGGCCTAACTTCTTAAAAGCTTTATATTTTAGAAGGTGGAAGACCTGGATGCTTCATACTTTGTATATGGATGCCTCATGTTACAAAGTTTTCCTCAGTCACATGTCCAATGTCCTTGACCTCATTTTCATGGTTCAGTGAAAAAAAAGTTTTTTTGTAATGTTAAATTCTCTCTTACTATAAGTAATAGGATAACTATAATTGGTATGTGCATACCTTGTAAGGTTCTCATGCCTGTCAGACAGTTTTCACTTGACCTGGACCTCATTTCATGGATCAGTGAACAAAGTTAGATTTTGGTGGTCAAGTCCATATCTTAGATACTATTATAAGCAATAGGTCTAGTATATTCGGTGTATATGGAAGGACTGTAAGGTGTATAGTTCTAACTGGCAGGTGTCTTCTGACCTTGACCTCATTTTCATGGTTCATTGGTCAAAGTTAAGTTTTTGAGTTTTGGTCTTTTTTTCTAATACTATATGCAACAGGTCAACTAAATTTGGTGTACAGAAATATTTTATGATCTATATTAGTTGCGCAGGTTTTATTCGACCTTGACCTCATTTTCACGGTTCATTGCTCAATGTTAAGTTTTGTGTTTTGGTCTGTTTTTCTTAAACTATGAGAAATAGGTCAACTATATTTGTTGTATGGAAGAATTGTTTGTTGTACATGCCTGCCTGGCATGGTTTATCTAACCTTGACTTCATTTTCATAGTTCATTAGTCAATGTTTAGTTTTCTTGGTTAATGTTATGTTTAAAGTGACAGTTATAATTAAGCTTTATATTTAGGACTATCAACATAATATCAATGATTAATAAAAAAAGGCAAGACATTTCAGCGTGTGCACTCTTGTGCAGATATGAAATTGCTATTTTAAACATTTCCAAATTGTATAAAGTTTAAGCCTAGTCACATACAAACGTGATGGAGGCTTAACAATGCATCTAAGTGCTTATCAAATTTATTCCAGTTGAAGTCCATAGAAAAAATCCATTTGTTTTTTTAGAGGTTTGCTGTAACTCACAATGTGAGAAATTCTGTCAGATTACTGTAGCATCTGACAGTGTGATCTTGTGCATACCCACTTTTATTCTACTTGTTGATATATCATGCTGTTCCCAGCATATCGGTTGAGTCCATGGTTTATAGCTTATATCAAAATTATGAATCTTTATTGTCATATTCATAGTGATATAATTTATTTTGCAGGGTCATGATGACTGGGTAGAAGATGTGTGTTTTGGTAGTGATCAGAAAACTGTTTTATCATGTTCTAAAGTATGTTTGATTTATTTATATTCTTTCTTCATTATAATAAATAATATTTAGTGAAACTTAACGTGATCTTGTCCAAGAAATCTTTTGAATTGATGGCAAAAGCTATTTTCATTGTCGAAGACATGTACTTTTTACAAATGTAAGTTTCATGTACTTAATTCATTTACTCCTACTTAAATCAATTCATTTACCAGCTGAAGGACGCCTCCGGGTGCGGAAATTTCTCGCTACATTGAAGACCTGTTGGTGACCCTCTGCTGTTGTTTTTTATTTGGTCGGGTTGTTGTCTCTTTGACACATTCCCCATTTCCATTCTCAATTTTATTTATATTTCAAATATGATTAATTCATATGATACCTTGAAAACCAAAAAAAAAACAATTCTTAACGTTATGAAAATAATTATTTAATCCTTGTCGCTGGAAACTGACATATTTGTTTACCTTCTGATGACAAAATGAAATTATCTGCACATACGATCATACACGGGGCGCAAAACTAAAAAATCTGGAAAATCCGACATTTTCTTTAGTTTCTGTAATTCTGGGGCTCTTTGAAATGAAATATGCAGAAGATCACACATGAGGCGGCACAAAAGTGACTTGCGCGAGCTTTCATTTCATTGGATAAAACTGTAACATGATCAATTTTCAAAATTAGTTCAAGGTCTCAAAGCTGTCAATCATTTTACTTGTATTACAAATTTTATATACCATGTGTCTTACTCATTAACATATTTAAACAAACTCATACAAATTGTTTAAACAGTGGTCTCGCTAGCCCAAAATAGAAGGGCACCACACTCTGGATGCCCTCAGCCGCGCCCTGTGTGCCTTCATCCGCGACCTTCTGCCCTGACGACTTTTTTCAAAAAAAACTTGTGCGGTTTTAGTAAAATTGCCTTTTGTTTCATCGATTTCTTATCATGAAGTTATGTTACATGTATGACACCTGGTAATTGCCCCCAGGTTAATCATGTCATAACAATCAATAACAGTGGGTAAGACTTCAAAGGTTTTAAAAACTAGGTAATTTGATTAAGACAATGTACCTTTTTTGTCATAAATTTGATGAATTTGTCAGCGAGTGTTTTTAGGTTGGGTCGACTTGGCATTTTCGATCTCCAAGTCACAATGAAAGAGTGTATAAATGAAGACTTTCATGACTTTAGAATAGAATTTAAGTCATCAAAATACAACTATGCCTTCACAATAACGCCGTCCATCTTAACTTGTCAGCCACAAGCAGACTGTAAATGTGTGGGAAATAAATTTTTGAGCTACTTCCCCTGTTTTGGCTTATAACAAATTTGTGCTCCTAAATTATTATCTTGTAAGAAAAGTAGGAAAAAATAACCAATTGAATACAAAATTATATAAAAATGAAACCTTAAGGATATTAGCTGTCCTTAAACATTGTTATAAAAACCGACCGTGAAAGGGCTGTATAGCCAGTCAAGGTCATTAAAAACTTCCATTTGTTGTTATAAAACTGTGCAAGGGCTGTATAGCCATTCAAGGTCGTTAAAATCTTCCATTTGTTATTAAAACCCACCGTGCAAGGGCTGTATAGCCAGTTAAGGTCGTTAAAAACTTCCAATTATTGTTATAAAACAGAATATTCAGCTGTAATCCTGGTACAATGTAGTGTGAAGTTGAACTCTCATCATCACAAGTCACATAAATGAAGCTACATGTACACTAAAATAAAAATATTTCTATAACACAAACACTGAAGTAAAGAGTTGAGGGCGGGGCCAATCTCTAGCTGAAATTTGAAATAAGACAACTCTGTCATATGTATGCTAAACTATGTTTTTGGAAAGGGGAGGGTGAGGGGGAGATAGTTTATTTTGCCTTGTTTGGTTAATAGTGATGCGATGTGTGAAAGTGTATTGTCATGTTTTATGAACATGTAGTATGAATGACTTTTCTTCAAATTTTATCGAATAAATAATCAAACAACAACATAAGCATCTTTATAAACATATACAGTAAAAAATAGAATGTGAACTTGTGATACACACAGAAACGTAGACAAAAGAAAATAGCATTGCCTTTTCCTATCATAAAAAAGTGCTCTGCCCTTCACTGGCACCCTGGCCCTTTCAATTTCTAGCTGGAGCACTGTTAAATATGTTAACTCGTAACCATGGTATATCATGTACATAGAAAATTAAGTTTTGTTCAATTTGTCATCAGGAAATTACACATATTGATGTTCTTAGATTATCCTAATACGGTAAATATTTTTTACAGGATAGAACAATAAGAATATGGAATGTAGAAGAAGCTGATAAATTACCTGTTGTATTAGAAAGAAGGAAAGCTATTGGTCTAAAAATCATTAAGGTAATTCATTATCACCTTCAATCTATAGACTTTGTTGTATTAGAAAGAAGGAAAGCTAATATTGGTCAAAAAATCATTTAGGTAAATCATTATCACCTCACTGTACAGACTTTGTTGTATTAGAAAGAAGGAAAAATATAAATATTGGTCTAAAAATCATTTAGGTAAATCATTATATCACCTCAATCTACAAAGTTGATGGGATGTGGCATTTCTTTGTTTAACAATTGTCCTTCCAACCAGAATGAATTTGTCATTTAGTTTACCCCCCCTCCCCTTTGCATATAACGTTATAAAAGGAACAGTAAAAGTGAGGCTGAATATTGGCCATTGTTGAAGGCAGTACAGTGACCTATAGTTGTTAATTTCTGTGTCTTTTGGTCTCTTGTGAATAGTTGTCTCATTGGCAATCATACCACTTATTTATAAATGTCCTCAGATGCAGACAACACCATAACAAAATACTACTCCAATAGTTCATTTGCTAGTTACCTATTTGATTCTGTTATAACACACTTTTTAAACAAATAACTCCCCTTTGTGAATTGCAGACTGGTTCTATACTTGACAAAATTGGCTTTTGTCCACCCAAAGCATGATAAGTTGAAATTGATATATCTGAGTTTTAACAAATTTTAAATGAATAATAATTTCTGGTAAGAAAAGTATTTGATTTAACAACAAAGTAAATGTAATTAAAAGATTTGAAAGGTTACACACATAAAGCACAGATACTTTTGCTCTTTCTGCTAGCTTTCAACTGTCAATAAAAAAATTATGTCCCTCTTAAGGGAGACAACTAAAAAAGGGATCTCTCATTTAACATCCTGATATGGTCACATCATATAACTTGGCATTTTTTGTTGTGTTGCCTTTTTGTCTAGTACATCCTATATAGAGTTGTCCTGTTGTCGTGAATGCCAGAGAATAAGGGAACACTATGTTTATGTCACTTGTTTTATAACATATCATCAATAGGCCAACATTGTTCAGGATGTGGAGTGTACCAGTATTCACATCAGCTACAATAACATTGTCTCTAGGAGTTGTCACTATGTCTTTTGGTGTGAAAGGTATGTCCTTGTTGATCTCTTTCTCTCCAGTGTAGATAATGATAATATCTCCACCCTGTCCTAACACTACTACTCTGTCCCTGTCATCCATTACTTGATCCACTACAAAAGTATTCCCATTACTAGTACAGGTTATACTTAAGGGGTAAGTAAGTATAGGTTGCTTATGTTGATCTTGTTCATACACTCTCTCATGGTCTCCATTCTGATTCATTAGTATTACAGCTCTTCTTCCTTGTTTTGGGTAGTCTTTATTAACACCTCCTACTAGAACTTTATTGTAACTGGTAACATGGACTGCTGTAGGAAGGAATGGGGACACATTATATACAGAGTTTGTTATTTTACCTGACATATTACTACTGATTTGTTTTAGTCTTGATCCATCACTACACAGAAGTAGATTACTAGTACTTGATTGATTGATAGCCATACCATAAACCTTGGTATTATAACTGGATAATATCTTCAGTTTGAATTCATCAGGTTTCACTTTTTGTAGAAAACCATATTTACCAGAACTTATCCAAAAGGAGGAGCCAATATATAAGCAAAGATGTGCTACATTCTCAAGTTTAGTTTTATATTGTTGATTTATCTTCAGATTAATATGCGCTGGTTCATGAAATGAATTTTCATCATATTTCAACACTCCAATGTTATACTGAGTGATCTCCCCTGGAACAAAGTTTGGTATTGAGACATAACTTGACTGTTGTTGGGGCCTTTTGATGTCAATAGATTTTTCTAAATTGTTGATATCTGTAAAGAACTTGGAAGCATCGGATAATGTAATGAGTTCCTGAACTTCATTGTTTTTATCATCAGCAGTTTTTAGTAAAACTGAGACAGCATTTAAATCAGATCTGATTGTACTGGAAACAATCCTTTGTTTCTGATCTAATTCTTCACTGAGTTTTTTAAAGTGCATTTCAACTGCTGCTTTAACAGATTTTTCATGCTTAAGAACATCTTGCTTAACCAGGTAGTATTTATGATTTTCTGCCAATAAAAGTTGGTTGAACAGTTCTTTTCTTGCAACCATTGCTTTCCTATCACTTTGAATTTTACATTGATCTTTTTTCAACTTGTCTATTTTTATTTCATATCCTTCCTGAATTTCTGTTAGATCATGTTTCTTGTGAATTTTTGAAACGCAGGTTGGACAAACAAGAGTTTCACATGTCTTACAATAAAGACAGGTATTTTGTCCAGTGTGGTACTTACAGGGAATGTTTGAAAAATCTAGCATTTCTTTATATAGTCCAATGTCTTTTATATTGATTATTCTGTGATCCTTTGCGGTTTTCACTCTTAAATGTACCTTCTCCTTACAATGATTACACAATAAAAGGTCACAGTCAAAACACTTCCATTTAATGGGTCTATCAGTTTCACATAATCCACAATTAACAGGAATTTGTCCTTTTCTGACTGATTGTGAAAATGCCATATTTTAAAAACCACCCAGGTTTTCTTTTTCCTTGTTTGTGATCAGGGGACCTTTTTATAAAACTTGTCTGAGGTTGAACCAAATTTTTATCTGTATATATACAAGGTATATTTGAATAAAGAAATTTATAGATAACTTCAATTTAGATTATATCATAATAGATTAATTCTATTTTGAGGACATTTATTGATTGTTTACGCAGCATGTGCAGTGCAAGTAAAAATTGTGGAGTATTTTTAAATATAATTTTGTAACAGCTTATCTTTTGTATAAACTATGATAAAAATAAAACTTTTGAAAAAAATAGGTTTAGTCTCAGCTTTATATTTTTACAGTAAGATAATGATCATGCATAATTGAGAAATTTAATTTAAGGAGGTACTGTACACTTTGACTTAAGTTAACAATTATTTCTTGTTATCACTAATACTTCAGAAAAGGGATATGGAGTGTCACTTCAATCCTTATTCAAATATTTCATGCTTTTCTTCAGAACTTTCTTACCTTGAGAATCATTCATATAATGTAATATAATGAAAGGTTTCACTTAGCCAGCCTGATTAAACTGCAGAGATTGAACCCTGAACAAATAGGGCAAGTTTGTACACAATAATCAAGGTTGCATGACACTGTCTGAATTTGGATTGTGTTTGAATTTTTGACATAATTAAGGTTTCAAACACAAAATAAACATGGTCAAAGATCTTAAAACTTTTAAATGGGACATGTTATGTACATAGTATTGTCTGATAAAATTAATGTAAAAAGGAACAGATTTTCTTGCCTTACACAATGCCATTGCATAAGTGCCTTTTGGAATTATTTGTTCTGACAGGGCCATCTCAACATCTTGAAAAATTATATGAATTCAATTCCTTGGTCTGATTAATCCTACAATGATCATGACATTGGACATAAAGCAACCTACAATTTAATCAATCATATACCAGATTTAAATCTGTTTGAGAATTTATTTCTCCAAAATGTTATTATCAAGATTAGAGACTACAAGAAAATTACTAGATGAGACTATTATACAGACTGATTATACATACAACAGGTTTGAATAAATGTACATATTACAGTGAGTTGACTATGGGTGTTACTGTAAAACTTTACCTATAGCTCAACCTGTTTTTAAAATTGACAATACAATAGGGACATTTAAATTGACCAGTTGGTATTGTTAGATTTAAATCTGCCTTGATTCTACCTGTAGTTTTTTATTTACCAGTTCCAAACTTACAGCATGCTTTTTTCATGAATTTTTTCTTTACCTAGGATTATTCTATTCAAAAATTGATAGTGAAGAAAATGGTTTTGGTTTTCATTGTTTTAAATCTCTGATATATATGATTTATCTAATTTTTACCTAAAATTCTAAATCAGTAAAAGATTAAATTAACTATCATTTACTACTCACTGTAATGAAAATATTATTCTTCATTAATTTATTTTCTTATATTATATAATTTTTTGGATAAAGTTTATATGTCATAACACTTCCATGATGTGTCCATATACAGTTATGTATACATCACATTTGTAACCTGTTTATTTTATATTTGCAGTGTTCTATGTGTGGAAAGCCTTTCTCATTAACTTCACTGGAAACTTACAAAGATGTTTCAGTATGTGTGTTCTGTAGAATGCAGAACAGAGAACAGACTATGTTAGAAATAATGAATATGGTTGATGAAGGATAGCAGTTAACCATTTTATCTCTTATCTGTGATACATTTATTTATTTTTAATAAACATTATTCTACTGAAGATTTATTTAATTTTTTTCTACTCAGTAATATAATTACAGCAATGGCCAATTTAGCTAAAAACAAAAATATCATATTTCCATTCAAACATTTAACTACATCATACTTCTTATTAGTAAAAGTGTTTATATTTGATAAGCTGGAAGATCTAGATGCTTCATACTTTGTATAAAGATGCATGCCTCATGTTAAGAAGTTTCTATCAGTCAATATATGTCCATTATCCCCAACATCATTTTCATGGTTCAGTGACTACTTAGAAAACTATATAGGATAACTATATTTGGTATGTGCATACCTTGCAAGGTCCTCATGAAAAAAGAAGATGTGGTATGATTGACAATGAGACAATTCTGCACAAGAGACCAATGACACATAAATTAACAACTATAGATAGGTCACCCTACGGCCTTCATTAAGGAGCAAAGCCCATACTGCATAGTCAGCTATAAAAGATCCTGAAATGACTAATGTAAAACAATTCAAACGAGAAAAATAACGGCATAATTTATGTATAAAAAATGAACGAAAAACAAATATGAAACACACATCAACAAACATCAACCAATGAATTACAGGCTTCTGACTTCGGACAGACAGGCACATGTTCTTCAGACAGTTTTCACTTGACTACAACCTCTTTTCATGGATCAGTGAATAAGGTTAAGTTTTGGTGGTCAAGTCCATATCTCAGATACTATAAGCAATAGGTCTAGTATATTTGGCGTAAAGAAAGATTGTAAAGTGTACATTTCCAACTGGCAAGTGTCATCTGACCTTGACCATCTTTTCATGGTTCAGTGGTTCTAGTTCAGTTTTTGTTGAGCCTGCGACTGTTGTTGCAGAAAGCTCGACATAGAGATAGTGATCCAGTGGCAGCAGAGGCGTTAGCTAACTTCTTAAAAGCTTTATATTTTAGAAGGTGGAAGACCTGGATGCTTCATACTTTGTATATAGATGCCTCATGTTACGAAGTTTCTGCCTTTCACATGTCCATTGTCCTTGACCTCATTTTCATGGTTCAGTGACTACTTGGAAACAAAGTAAAGATATTTTGTAATGTTAATTTCTTTCTCATAATGAGTAATCGGATAAGTATATTTGGTATGTGAGTACCTTGCAAGGTCCTCATGCCTGTCGAACAGTTTTCACTTGACCTTGACCTCATTTTGTGGATCAGTACACAAGGTTAAGTTTTGGTGGTCAAGTCCATATCTCAGATACTATAAGCAATAGGTCTAGTATATTCGGTGTATAGAAAGACTGTAACATGTACATGTCCAACTCGCAGGGGTCATCTGACCTTGATCTCATTTTCATGGTTCAGTGGTAATAGTTAATTTTTTGTGTTTTGGTCTGTTTTTCTTATACTGTATGCAATATGTCTACTATATTTAGTGTATGGAACAATTGTAAGGTCTATAGGTCCAACTGGTAGGTGTCATCTGATCTTGACCTCATTTTCATGGTTCAGTGGTTATAGTTAAGTTATTGTGTTTTGGTGTGTTTTTCTTATACTGTATGCAATATGTCTACTATATTTAGTGTATGGAACGATTGTAAGGTCTATATGTCCAACTGGTAGGTGTCATCTGACCTTGACCTCATTTTCATGGTTCAATGGTTATAGTTAAGTTATTGTGTTTTGGTCTGTTTTTCTTATACTGTATGCAATAGGTCTACTATATTTAGTGTATGGAACGATTGTAAGGTGTACATGTGTACCTGGCAGGTGTTATTTGACCTTGACCTCATTTTCATGGTTCAGTGGTCAAAGTTAAGTTTTTGAGTCATGGTCTTTATTTCTAATACTTTTAACAATAGGTCAACTATATTTGGTGTATGGAAATATTTTATGATGTGAGTCTTGCAGGTTTTATTTGACCTTGACCTCATTTTCATGGTTTCATTCACAATGTTTAGTTTTCTTGGTTACGTCTGTTTCTTAGAAACTATAAGCAATAGGTGAACTATATTTAGTGTATTGAATGATTGTAAGGTGTATATGTATTTCTTGTTTGGTTTATATGACCTTGACCTCATTTTTTTTGATAATGTTAAGTTTATCTGGTAGTTACAGTTAATTTTATATTTAGGACTATCACCATAATATTGATGGTTAGTTAAGAAGGTGAGACATTCCAGCGTGTGCACTCTTGTGTGAACTAGCAGTGTAAAAATCCTGCTCAGCATATTAGCAAGGATTCATATTACATAGATATCATCTTGTGGTGAATATGCATGCAATAAATGCCATCAATCCATAGAAGTGTGAACACTGCTTAAAATTAGGGACATAAATTGCACAAAAGGTAAATTGATTTTGTTATAAAATTTTATGAAAACTCATGAGCAGTCAGTCTGGTGTATTGCAAAATTTCAGATCCTATGAAATACTCCATTTTTCCTATCAAGGGAAAAATTCCACATCCATGTTTCTAACAGGATTATTTGACCTAAAACTACCATTCAAATTATTGTTTACTTATCATGCCCAGCATTTCAATGTAATATGTGTTGTAGAACCAACTAAGGAGTCTGTAGTTCAGTGGTTTTTGTTAGTTTGTGTGGTTCATAAGTGTGTCTCATTTATAATTAGATTAGACTGTTGGTTTTCTTGTTTGAATTGATTTACACTAGTCAATTTAGGACCCTTTACCATGTTTATAGTTTGCTGTTTGATTTGATCCAAGGCTCAGTGTTGAAGGCCATACTTTAACCTATAAGTGGTGAGACTTTAATAAAGTATTTGTCTTGTCTTGTCTAACGACCTTGACTGGCTAAACAGGTGTGTGGAAATGAAAGTACTATATATACCTGCTATTGCTAGGATAGCAAAGGTTAAAATAAAGGCAGTAACTTCTTAGAATGGCTTGGAGCAAATCATGAATAAAGCTCATCAGAATATTGCCAATATAAACAAACGTATACATTTTGTAATAAATAAATCAAGGAAAACTTTCAGTATTTTTTTATTTATTTTTCAATTATTAAAAACAAACTCAACATTTTGATAAAAGTAATAATTTATAAATTCAATTATTGAATGAATACAAATCATATTTGTATTAAGATAGTTGCAATAAAATCAACAAATAAATATGGTCTCATTAAATCAGATTTATAATCATTAAATAATGAAAGCGTTAAAGCAGTTATATATTAAATATGTTTGGTCTCGTAAATACAGGGCACTTCTGAATAAATGACCCCAAAAAGTGTGAAATAACAATGCCATTTTAAGTAAATATTCAAATTTTATGTTTTTATTTGCAAAATTGCAAATGATAAGCTTATAAAATTATCCACAAAATTGTTTTGAGATTTGAAAGCATTTGCAAAGGAAAACAAGCATACTAAAGAAATTTATCCTGTAGAACTTACTTTAAATAAAGCTAATGATAACAATGACCACTGCCCTTTCCTCGATCTTGATATCTATATCATAAACGGGAAGCTTAATACAAAAATTTATGATAAAAGAGATGATTTTTCATTTCCTATTGTTAATTATCCATTTTTAGATGGTGACGTTCCCTTGTCACCATCTTATGGTGTTTATATATCTCAACTTGTACGATTCGCTCGTGTATGTAACAATGTATTAGATTTTAGCGAGAGAAATTTATGTATTACTGAAAAATTATTACACCAGGGTTTTCGATATCACAAACTGGTCAAAACATTTACTAAATTTTATCACCGGTATAAGGAAATAATTCGTAAATATAACTCAACATGCAGACATCTTATACGTTCAGGTATTTCACATCCAAAATTTTATGGAAATATTCTTTATAAAGCACAAAAATGTCAGTATTCTCCTCAGAAACTAACAAAACCTTTAAATAGACTTATTAAAAGGGGATATAGTTACGATACTGTTGTCAGGTCATTAAAGATTGCATATTTTGGCTTTAACATTGATTCACTGATAGGGTCTTTGCATCGGAACTAAACACATTTATTTCTAAAAAAACAGTTGTTGGCATGACACGGGTTATGTTCTTCTCATAAATTTTATGATAGTATGATACTAAACCCCTAACGGGAGGGATTGTACCTGATATTCATATGATGAAGACATAATCTTTCAATCAGTTTAATTGAGGTCTGGAGCTGGCTTGTCAGTTAACTGCTAGTAGTCTGTTGTTATTTATGTATTATTGTCATTTTATTTATTTTCTTTTGTTACATCTTTTGACATCAGACTCGGACTTCTCTTGAACTGAATTTTAATGTGCGTATTGTTATTCTTTTACTTTTCTACATTGGCTAGAGGTATAGGGGGAGGGTTGAGATCTCATAAACATGTTTAACCCCGCCGCAATTTTGCGCCTGTCCCAAGTCAGGAGCCTCTGGCCTTTGTTAGTCTTGTATGATTTTAAATTTTAGTTTCTTGTGTATAATTCGGAGTTTAGTATGACGTCCATTATCACTGTACTATTATGCATATTTTAGGGGCCAGCTGAAGGACACCTACGGGTGCGGGAATCCTCGCTACATTGAAGACCCATTGGTTGCCTTCGGCTGTTGTTTGCTCTATGGTCGGGTGGTTGTCGCTTTGACATATTCACCATTTCCTTTCTCAATTTTATGTATCTTGAATCACATGAAATCTAAATTAATGACATAGTTTTCAAGGAAAATAATGACTATTTGACCTTTGTCATTAATAATATGCAATTTATGACAGTAATTTGTAAAACATTGTGAAGTAAGCCAGAAATAGCTATACACCAAAGTTACATTTGGAATAAACTGCAATGTTATTTAGAGCCCAAAACAAAGGAAATGAAATCTCCATTTACATTTTTTACAATTGAATGAATAATATTAAGGATGTTATATCAAAATTGCAAGGAAAATTTTTAAGATCTCTTCTGTATGTTGTATACGAAGGCTTTAAAGACCTGACATTAATAAATAGGCTACATATTGTGTCAATTATCTAACATTTTACACAACTCAAACATAAGTTAACAACTTCTGATTAGTTATCACAAAACTTCTTTCTTCCTGCTGGTATGTTTGATTTATTTCTGAGTTACAAAAATCATTATTGGAGTAAACCTTTAAAACTTGTAGACTTTATGAATTTGTAGTAGAATACAGTTTTTTGTTTTTTCATTTCTGATTATGGGTTTTGGTAGAAACACTAAAGTCGGCTTACAACTATTGTCAATGAAGTCATTGTATTGGTTCTGCAACATTGACCTTTGACACACTGACTCAAAAATCACAAGAGGTCTTGTTTTTTCAAAGATAAATTTTCAAACTAAGTTTAGAACTGATTCAAAATGTATCACTTATTTATTTATTTTAAATTATCCACTATTTTAGTAGATCAATTTCTGATGTGACTTTGACCTCTATCTAGTAACCTCAAATTATTTTTTTTGTAAGATCATTACACTGTAAGACTGACCTACTAATCAACAATTCAATAAAGTTTTTGTTCTAAATAAGGAACATTCTTAATTAAGATTTGTAAAAGTTCAAAAAATTGTTACAAAATATCAACAACCAAAATTTTGACCAAAATAGCTGTTGTGACCTTGACTGTTGACCTCAGAATCAATAGGTTCTTCCTTCCTAATAGGACAATATCTATGATATTATTAATGGCTGAAGTATTTAGTCATGGAAAGGAATAGAGGTATTACAATGTATATATGTTTTTGTTAGTTGATTAAGTAAATAAATCCTCAGCTCTAACAATGTCAAGTCAAAAGCCAGTAATTAAAGTAAATTTTAAGTAGGGAGCTTTTAAAAAAAATATGCTTGAACAAAAAAACTTTACTGCAAACTGCTATTACAAATAAAACTGTGGGTACATGAGACGACAAATAGTTTACAGACAATTCAAGAACATAATAATATAACAGGAAATCTATCTGTGTTCAGATCTTAAGTTATTATCACATATTTAGTGTTTTGACAATGATAAGGTACTTTCTGAATATTGATATTGTTTGACCTGAATACAAAATATAGAAACACGTCAGTTTTGACAGGTACGGTAGACAAGTTCAGTAAACAAATACACAAACATTCTTCTACTTATTTCTTGTTATTACTATTATCCAAGCATTGGTTCAAATTATATGAATTGGCACATATTGGCATTGTCTATGATGATCACATGCATTATACCTTTTTATAAAACAGGCAATAAAAATGTTTGGAATTAAAAATTTATAGAATGATGACATAAAATAACAACTATTTGTCATGTAGTTGAAATAAGCAGTAACGTTATACACATAAATGCCTTGTCATATTTTGACATTAAACCAAGTTACATAGAAAAGTTTATATCTAACAATTGATATCCATTAACTTAAAGCCCAATTAACTATGGCTATGGATAAGTTTGTAATAACGTATACAAGAAAATCAACAACAATTAGTAACTGCAAATTTTAATTTTAGAATCATTCCATTACAATAAAAGCATATGGCAACAATCCTAAAAGGTTGTTTCTTATCCATAAATAATCTTTTTTTTCTAGTGCCATGAACATGTACTGTAGAAACTAACTGAGTTTTTTTCTGAAAACTTCAATTTTTTTTTAAGCTGTGTTCTCCTTTATTGAAAATGGAGTGAAAATTTAAACTGATATCGAAGGCACAGGACGCAGATTGTACTGAATTTTATTACATTTCTTCAACAACCATAATGTTGGAAAATGATCTTTACTTTTTATTTAAATTCACATAGAGATCTTTTATTTTTCTACTAAATATATGCAAGTCTTTTGATTAAAAATTTGGCCCAATCGGCTTCTTATGTTTTCATATATGGACTAATAACAAGTGAAAAGTTATAGGCAGATGATTAAAAGGGTGTGGTATATGTTCTTCAAGTTTTCAAACTGTGTATCATTTCAATGAATTTCTACTGCTTCAATATGCTTTAAATTCAGGATTCAACCCAATCTGGGGAAATAACATAAAGTATTAAAATTGATAATTTCATGTCAAATCTAAATATATATGTAATTTAAAATAAAATTTCGTAACAATCAATGGTCAAGGTAATTTCTATATTAAAATACATCTGATTGATAATTTTCTCTCCATCTATTTTGTGATCTTGATTTATTACCAGAGTTCTGTAACTTTGAATGGTAGTCTGTTATGATTACTCCCATGATGATGTTCCGTAAGTTATGTCCCTTTATAGAGCACCTGCATATTTGATATTTACATCTTACATCTGTTTAAGTCTAAACACTGGTAGGTGATTTATTTGCAGCACCGGGTGATGGTTTATGATGTCTCTTTAAATGGATCTTGAGCGTACTATTTTGAGCTGTTGCATACTCACAATAAGTACATTTAAATGGCTTCTCTCCTGTGGTAAAACAATTTAAAAAAAGATTAAACATTAAAAACATATATGTGTACAAAGAAGATTGAAGATGTCCATAATAATACATTTACTGAAGTGAAATCCAGCTAAAATAAAACTTTTCTTAAGGATGCTCCGGCCTGTTCGAAGTTTCTATCAGAAGTGCCATATTTTTTGTTATTTTATTCTTTACAGAAAGTGAATCAAATTGGTAGAAAAAAAATAGGGGGTCACGGACCATTTAAGCTCAAAATTTTACTTTTAAACAGGTATGTAAAAGGGACCATTTTTCAATGAAATGATAGGGCAAATAGAGGTGTTGACATATTTTTATCGGAATATCAAAAAATGTAATATAAAAACTGTAATATAAAAAGCTGAACTATAGCTTCAAAGAATGAGAAAATATAAAACATAGGTCACTGACAAGGAAAAAAAATTATTTTGCCTTAAAACCCAAATTTTGGCGGGAAAATGGTTAAAATGGGTGAAATGTCATTTTGACCCTTTAAAAAATACAGATAATATCGAAAATATTCTATTAGTCACATAACTACAATGATTTAACATTTCTAATCAATCAAAATATTTAAAATATTATCTCGAATTTACGACAAATACTTTTGTAATTCATGCGTGAAATTATGCGCAGTCGAATAGTCCCTAGCTACCTTAAGTCATTGTTTAGGGTAGACATATTAAGTGAATGAATAATAATCATTAAATGCTATTAGTATAAACAGGTTTATGGTTGGTATACAGAGCTAATGTGTTAACAGCTTTCATTTGTATTTTTATCATGTGTACCATGTATACTGCTTGCCACTAAATTAATTTGTGCCATAAGTCTGTTCATTTGATGTAACATAAAACTGATACACATGTACAGACGTCATTGCCTTGGACATTCATACATATACATTCCTGTTCACACAATATGCAAAAATAATATCTGTATACTCAAATTTGTATAGAATGCATAAAATGTAGAATTTTGAGAATGAGATATTATCTTGTTATCTCCCTTGGCATCTGGACACATCTTCTATTTGTAAGATGTTCATATTTCCTGCATTAGTTTGACTTAGAACCCGACTAAAATCCCCATAGTTTAGCAGGTTCAATGACTGTTTTCAAATTACATTTCAGCTATGATCCATTTTCACAATACATGTCTCTCAGGATTGGTGATATTTTCCATGGGGATTTGACATAATGTACACAGAAGATAAAGATCAGGGGCCTGGTTTTCGAAAGTATCATAAGATATGTCATAAGATATATCTTAGGACATAATTTATGATCATCATATGACTATCATATGATATGCCATAGGATATTAATCAAAGCTGTCTTAAGATAGTCATAGCTATGATGCTCTTACATCAGATTCCAAAAAGAAAAGAAAATTTCCGTCAAAAAGAACAAATTAAGAAAAATAATACTAACTGTTATTTGAATGATAATATGTGAATGTTTTATTGAATAGTAATGTTATATAAAGCAAGCAAACCAATTATTGGATATGATTGTTTCCATTAAAAGTAGAAATGATCAAAACAAGTTGAACCAGATGCTCCGCAGGGCGTAGCTTTATACGACCGCAGAGGTTGAACCCTGAACGGTTGGGGCAAGTATGGACACAACATTCAAGCTGGATTCAGCTCTAAATTTGGATTGTGATTAAATAGTTGACACAGCATAGGTTTCTGACACAGAATGAATGTGTTCTAATGAACTTAAAATTTTTGTTTTCTCTTAGAGCAATTCACTATGCTGTTGAATATTAATCCTCTCAAAAAAATGTTTGAAGAAATTTTCTTTTTTATTTATGAAATTTCAAATGAGAACCAGATGCTCCGCAGGGCGTAGCTTTATACGACCGCAGAGGTTGAACCCTGAACGGTTGGGGCAAGTATGGACACAACATTCAAGCTGGATTCAGCTCTAAATTTGGATTGTGATTAAATAGTTGACACAGCATAGGTTTCTGACACAGAATGAATGTGTTCTAATGAACTTAAAATTTTTGTTTTCTCTTAGAGCAATTCACTATGCTGTTGAATATTAATCCTCTCAAAACAAGAATGTGTCCTCAGTACACGAATGCCCCACTCGCACTATCATTTTCCATGTTCAGTGGACCGTGAAATTGGGGTAAAAACTCTAATTTGGCATTAAAATTAGAAAGATCATATCATAGGGGACATGTGTACTAAGTTTGAAGTCGATTGGACTTAAACTTCATCAAAAACTACATTGACCAAAAACTTTAACCTGAAGCGGGACAGACGGACGGACAAACGGACGGACGGACGAACGAACGGTCAGACGGACGGACGGACGGACGGACAGACCAGAAAACATAATGCCCCTCTACTATCGTAGGTGGGGCATAAAAATGTTTGAAGAAATTTTCTTTTTTATTTATGAAATTTCAAATGAGAAAAATTGAACCCAATTTTTTTAATCACATCCCCCTTTCCCTTATTCCAAAACTAATCTCAATTAAAATTTCTAATGGAGTTTGCAACAATAACTACTCATTTAAATACATCATAAAATATTAAGATGTAAAAAAAACTGCTTGTTATCACTGAATGTTATTTATTATAATTTATCAGTTGGTAGTAAAAAGTGAATATACATTGTATATTGTATATAACAAATATTTAAGTTGATTCTGGACAAAGAAAGATAACTCCAATTAAAAAAAAATCTTGCTATTGCACAATATTTTGCAATTAAATATTTCTTGCTTACTATTCTGGACAAAGAAAGATAACTCTAATTAAAAAAAAATTTGCTATTTCACAATATTGTGCAATTAGATATTTCTTGCCATTGCGCAATACTGTGCAATTGAAAAGACTTGCTATTGCACAACACTTAATATAATAATTTTAGATCCTGATTTGGACCAACTTGAAAACTGGGCCCATAATAAAAAATCTAAGTACATTTTTGGATTCAGCATATCAAAGAACCCCAAGATTTCAATTTTTGTTGAAATCAGACTAAATTTAATTTTGGACCCTTTGGACTTTAGTGTAGACCAATTTGAAAACAGGACCAAAAATGAAGAATCTACATACACAGTTAGATTTGGTATATCAAAGAACCCCATTTATTCAATTTTTGATGAAATCAAACAAAGTTTAATTTTGGACCCCGATTTGGACCAACTTGAAAACTGGGCCAATAATCAAGAATCTAAGTACATTTTTAGATTCAGCATATCAAAGAACCTAACTGATTCATTTTTTGTCTAAATCAAACTAAGTTTAATTTTGGACCCTTTGGACCTTAATGTAGACCAATTTGAAAACGGGACCAAAAGTTAAGAATCTACATACACAGTCATGACAGTTAGATTCGGCATATCAAAGAACCCCAATTATTCAATTTTGATGAAATCAAACAAAGTTTAATTTTGGACCCTTTGGGCCCCTTATTCTGTTGGGACCAAAACTCCCAAAATCAATACCAACCTTCCTTTTATGGTCATAAACCTTTTGTTTAAATTTCATAGATTTCTATTTACTTATACTAACGTTATGGTGCGAAAACCAAGACAAATGCTTATTTGGGTCCCTTTTTGGCCCCTAATTCCTAAACTGTTGGGACCTTAACTCCCAAAATCAATACCAACCTTCCTTTTGTAGTCATTAACATTGTGTTTAAATTTCATTGATTTCTATTTACTTAAACTAAAGTTATTGTGCGAAAACCAAGAATAATGCTTATTTGGGCCCTTTTTTGGCCCCTAATTCCTAAACTGTTGAAACATTAACTCCCAAAATCAATCCCAACCGTTCTTTTGTGGTCATAAACCTTGTGTCAAAATTTCATAGATTTCTATTAACTTAAACTAAAGTTATAGTGCGAAAACCAAGAAAATGCTTATTTGGGCCCTTTTTGGCCCCTAATTCCTAAAATGTTGGGACCAAAACTCCCAAAATCAATACCAACCTTCCTTTTGTGGTCATAAACCTTGTGTTAAAATTTCATAGATTTCCATTCACTTTTACTAAAGTTAGAGTGCGAAAACTAAAAGTATTCGGACGCCGGACGACGACGACGACGACGACGACGCCGACGCCAACGTGATAGCAATATACGACGAAAATTTTTTCAAATTTTGCGGTCGTATAAAAATTGAACCCAATTTTTTTAATCACATCCCCCTTTCCCTCATTCCAAAACTAATCTCAATTAAAATTTCTAATGGAGTTTGCAACAATAACTACTCATTTAAATACATCATAAAATATTAAGATGTAAAAAAACTGCTTGTTATCACTGAATGGTAAAGATTATTTTAATTTATCAGTTGGTAGTAAAAAGTGAATATACATTGTATATTGTATGTAACAAAGATTTAAGTTGATTCTGGACAAAGAAAGATAACTCCAATTAAAAAAAAATCTTGCTATTGCACAATATTTTGCAATTAGATATTTCTTGCTTACTATTCTGGACAAAGAAAGATAACTCTAATTAAAAAAAAATTTGCTATTTCACAATATTGTGCAATTAGATATTTCTTGCCATTGCGCAATACTGTGCAATTGAAAAGACTTGCTATTGCACAATACTTAATATAATAATTTTAGATCCTGATTTGGACCAACTTGAAAACTGGGCCCATAATAAAAAATCTAAGTACATTTTTGGATTCAGCATATCAAAGAACCCCAAGATTTCAATTTTTGTTAAATCAGACTAAGTTTAATTTTGGACCCTTTGGACTTTAGTGTAGACCAATTTGAAAACAGGACCAAAAATAAAGAATCTACATACACAGTTAGATTTGGTATATCAAAGAACCCCATTTATTCAATTTTTGATGAAATCAAACAAAGTTTAATTTTGGACCCCGATTTGGACCAACTTGAAAACTGGGCCAATAATCAAGAATCTAAGTACATTTTTAGATTCAGCATATCAAAGAACCTAACTGATTCATTTTTTGTCAAAATCAAACTAAGTTTAATTTTGGACCCTTTGGACCTTAATGTAGACCAATTTGAAAACGGGACCAAAAGTTAAGAATCTACATACACAGTCATGACAGTTAGATTCGGCATATCAAAGAACCCCAATTATTCATTCATCAAACAAAGTTTAATTTTGGACCCTTTGGGCCCCTTATTCTGTTGGGACCAAAACTCCCAAAATCAAAACCAACCTTCCTTTTATGGTCATAAACCTTGTGTTTAAATTTCATAGATTTCTATTTACTTATACTAACGTTATGGTGCAAAAACCAAAATAATGCTTAATAGGGCCCCTTTTTGGCCCCTAATTCATAAACTGTTGTGACCTTTACTCCAAAAATCAATCCCAACCTTCCTTTTGTGGTCATAAACCTTGTGCTAAATTTCATTGATTTCTATTTACTTATACTAAAGTTATTGTGCGAAAACCAAGAATAATGCTTATTTGGGCCCTTTTTTGGCCCTTAATTCCTAAACTGTTGGAACCAAAACCCCAAAATCAATCCCAACCTTCCTTTTGTGGTCATAAACCTTGTGTCAAAATTTCATAGATTTCTTTCACTTAAACTAAAGTTATAGTGCGAAAACCAAGAAAATGCTTATTTGGGCCCTTTTTGGACAGTACAATCAAATATCCGCTTAACGAAATGCCTGTGCATATACTTTAAAATAGTACTATACCAGAAATGTAATATGTATATTTATCATACAAAACCATGAGTTAGAAAAGAGTTCAAAATTGTATGTCACAGGAGATTCAAATTTTACTTCACGTAGTTGAGAAAAATAAAATCTTTACTATTTAACTAACTGAAAACACAACAAATATTTTTATTGCAATTAACATGAAATTATACATGAAAAGTAATTTAAATTTTGAGTTTCACAATCATAAGACCATCAAAAGTCATGTCGCATAGGTCTTAAGTTTACAACAACAGTTATGAAAAATCGTAACTGGGGTTACGACTATGGCATGTTCTAAGACCATCATAAACATGTCTAGTCATAAGATACTTTCGAAAAACCAGGCCCCTATCTTATATGAATAGACCCATATATTTTTCTGTAGACTATATTTTTAGAATCTGGATTTGTTTTTTCCTTATTTGTCATTAGTAACTGTGCTTTGTCATTCATTATTTTTCCATTAATTTTAATGAGTACACTACAATCATGATATAATATACAAACCTGTGTGAATTCTTATGTGAACTTTCAGATGACTTCTCTCTACAGTGGAATAACTGCACTGTTGGCATTTAAATGGTTTCACACCTAAAACAAAAATTCTTTATTTAGCATTTCAAAATACACTTTCACATAAAATGTTAAGTTCAAGATATTGTACATGCTGTATAGCATGTGTAATGCGGATTTAATGTGCATTCTAGAAATTGGTATTGCCCAATAAAAAACAAACTTTTGTTGGACATGACCAATCAGACTATGACTTTGTTACACAAGCAAATTTCTAAAATTTGCTTTATTTGGGTGATTTATCCTCTAATTCTTTTTTTTAATATCAATTTTCTAAATCTCTAGAAAGTGAACCTTTTTCAGATCTATTTTCTAAAATGATCAGGGCATATGCAGGGCAACAAGTCCATTTATCATGTTTATGTTATCCTCCTGTTTGTACTTTTTTAAAATCTAATTTGCTTTATAGGTTATCTTTTTTCAATAGTTGAACATCTGAAACATTGTGTGCTGGGCTATCTTTACCATCAGCTGTGTGACATTACATGTATGTCTCACTATTGACAAATGTTTTACATAATGTATTACATCAATACATGTACTTCCCAGTCAATGATGAAGCTTAAAAACAAGCAACAATCTATCAATTCATGAAGTATTTGAAATATAATGAAAATTTCAGTACTTATATCTTGCAATTATACCAATATCTCATTTCATTCCTACCTTAACAATTAAAATAAAGTATACAAACCTGTATGTTTACTCATATGTTTTTTTAGATGAATTCTTTGGTTGAATGCACTGTCACACTTTTCGCACTTGAATGGTCTGGATGTTGGATAACGTCTTTTCCTTGATTGATTCAGATCCCCATCTTCACCATGATTTAAATCTATCTCTAACCTGCTATCGGTTCCATCCTCCATGTTTTCTGCAGCTGAATTAACAGATGTATCCATGGCACTGTTTCTTGCTTGTCCATTTTCATTTCCCACCCTGAATCCATTGGAAGAATTTGCTGTTAAGTGATTAGTTGTGCATGTTGTATTCTGGCTAACAGTAGATGCCTCTGTCGGGAATGTGTGCTTAGATATAATCAATGGTCTTAATGATCCATCATTTTGAGTACTGAGTGAGTAAGATAGGGGTATAGAGAATACAGCTCCAGCTGGGAGAATGACAGAGCCTTTCCCTTTAGATCTGTTTAGAAAACTACCACTATCTCTGGATAACCCAGACACTTCATATCCAATCCCACTGAAGTCTGCAGGGAAAGACACATTATCACTACCTATGGTAGATTTTTGCGATAGAGTTCCATCTTCATTGGGTTCAAGGTCTATAAATATAGTCCCCCTGTTCTTTTTATCACTACTGCGGTATGTCCTCAGTGTATTTGAATCAGAGAGTCTACGCATAAGTTTCTGTCTCATTGATAAAGTATGTTTTGTTTCAAAATGTCTCTTTCTCTTTTTTGGAACAACAGCATTGCAGCATTTTTTAAGATCTTCATGAGAACCTGGAATTACTGTTACCCCACATTTTTGACTATCACAGCAGCCATTGTTAGTATTTTCTGAAGTATCTCCTGTACTAACATTGCTGTTCATATTTGGAGTTGATGATGGTGATATCTGAATATCTTGTTCAATATTGTCAGATGATTGCGATGTGTTGCCTGCCATTTCTTTGTAAACTTCTAAATCCTGATTATTTGATTCAGTATGTTTAGTTACATTTTCAACCAACATTGGACTGGTTACCTGCTCATCTGTCATAGTGGAAACTAGAACAGGACTTGCCTGCTGTGATTCTATTCCTTGACTCCCAATCTCAACCCCTGTTAATACTTGACTAGATGTTTGCCCATTAGTCTGTGTAGTCGTAACATATGAAATATCTGGCTGTTTAATCACTGGTGTTTTTGGTGAATTGGTTTGATTGGCTGTAACAACATTTCTAACAGAGGACTGGTCTATCTGATTGATCTGTCTATGGTGGACATCTATCAAAGCTGGGCTGTTTTCTTGTTTATTCATATTCTCAGCAGCATGATACGGTTGTTGATTAACCTGATTGTCTGACACTGTCTGACTTGTGACCTCTTTAGTTAATACAGGAAAGATAACTCCGGAATTCATAATGGCACTTAACACATGGCTTGATATATTCTCACTAGTTATTGCTGTAGCATGATTTTCAGATGTAAAAACTGGTGAAGATGTTTGACTATTCCCTTGTGAAGAAATATCTGATTTCGTAATGTCTTTCTGAGTGTCATATTGAGTTTTGTTGAGCTGTTTATTTCCTAAACTTAGTCCTTGACCAGGATTAGTTTGTAGATTTGACAGAGGTAATCTAAGATTACTCATATTCATTTCATTATTTGTAGATACATGCTTGACCATTGCTGAAGAACTTGCTCTGCTTTGGCTTTCTGTTTGGATTTGGTGTTGATTGGATGCTACTTTTAGATTTGAGATGCCTTTTAAAGGCTGTTGTAAGTCCATGACATGTGGCTGATTTGAGGTAAACAATATTTCTCTAGACCTATTTTCTAACTGATCGTCCCTTTCTAAAGACCGGTCTAAGGAATGACTAATGGACTGAAACATTGATTGATCTATCATTCTTTTTGCAGCCTCTGTTTCTTGAGATACAGTAACCTTCTGTATCCCTGTTATACCAGAACTTCTTTGAAGGAACAGTTTAAACTTATGTATTGTCTGAGCATGTCTGAGAAGTCCAACTGCTGTCATAAATCCCTGAGGACAGGAGCCACACACTAACTCTACAAGTAAATATATACACAATGGGTGAACCACAAACCAACTCTACAAGTAATTATATATATATAAACACAAACACATTTGTAAGAATGTAATTTTGCTGTTGGTATTGGCAGATTTTTATATATATCCAGTTAATGTTTTAATGCAGATGAGATAATTGACTAAATTAAACTGAACCAAAATTGAGCACAAAATTTTATGACAGAAAGAAACAAAATTAAGTTCACCCTAAGCATTTGAAACATATACACATATGATATAGCTTAATGTTGGACAAAAATAATACTTGCATTATCAGAAAAAATAAAAATTCTTTAAATCAATCAAACAAAAAAACCTATGAAAATTCTGCTTAAAAAGGTGTAAAGGTAATTTCATTCTGACCAGAAAAGACCCACAATACATCCCTAAAATAAAAAATGTTTTTTATGTACTTGATGTATGATAAACATACATACACACATTTGACATATATTTTTTTGTCTAGGCACTAAAGCTTTATTAATTTATTTCGAAAGCCTTTGTCTGCAGTGATGTGTTTCACATTTGTGTGTAAAGCCTTTATATGCAGTGATGTGTTTCACATTTGTGTGTAAAGCCTTTGTCTGCTGTGATGTGATTTGCCTTTAAATTTGTATGTAAAGCCTTTGTATGCAGTGATGTGTATCACATTTGTGTATTAAGCCTTAGTATGCAATATTAGTAATGAATTTAACATTTGACTGTGTGTAAAGCCTAAATTGCCTTTGTATGCAGTGATGTGTTTCATATTTGTATGAGTGATGTGATTCTCATTTGTGTGTATAGCGTAAAGCCTTTGCATTACAGTGATGTTTCACATTTGTGTGTAAAGCCTTTGTATTAGTGATGTTTCACATTTGTGTATAAAGCATTTGAATGCAGTGATTTGTTTCACATTTATGTGTAAAGCCTTTGTCTGCAGTGATAAGTTCAACATTTGTGTTGTCTTTGTTTACAGTGATGTTTCACATTTGTATGTAAAGCCTTTGTATGCAATGATGTGTTTCACATTCTTGTGTAAAAAGTAAAATAACAAAAATACTGAACTCTGAGGAAAGTCCCTAATCAAATTGCAAAATCAAATGAAAAAAACACTTCAAACATGTGTAAAAACCTTTGAATGCAGTGATGTGTTACACATTTGTGTGTTAAGCCTTTGTATGCAGTGAACTGTTTCAAATTATTGTGTAAAGCCTTTGTATAAAGTGATGTGTTTCCCATTTTTATTGTACAGCCTTTGTCTGCAGTAATGTGTTTCACATTTAAATATTTGTGTTAAGCCTTTGTCTGTAGTTATGGTAGTGATGTTTCACATGTGTGTGTGAAGCCTTTGTATGCAGTGATGTGTTTCACATTTCATGCATTTGTGTGTAAAACCTGTGTATGCAGTGAAGTGTTCCACGTTTGTGTGTAAAGCCTTTGTATGCAGTGATGTGTGACACATTTGTGTGTAAAGCCTTTGTATGCAGTGATGTGTGACACATTTGTGTGTAAATCCTTTGTATCCAGTGATGCATATATAACATTTGTGTGTAAAGCCTTTGTATGCATGTTGTATGCAGTTATGTGTTTCACATTTGTGTGTAAAGCCTTTGAATACAGTTATGTGTTTCACATTTGTGTGTAAAGCCTTTGTCTGCAGTGACGTGTTTAAATATTATTCATGGGATACCAATTTTCTTGGTTTTTGTTAGTACAGTTGAACCAAAACGTTCAATGAATCACAAATTTGCTATTGGGTTGTTTATATAATCTTTGACAAAACCAGGAAATCCAATGTCCATGATAATCATGATAATGCAAGATTTCCTCAATCCACGAAAAATGATACCCACGAAAATAAATGAATCCACAGTATGTAAAAATATGGATATATTCTGAAAAATTGAACTCTTTCAGAAACTGTGACACGTCTGTTCATGAGCTGTAAATTTTGTACTCCAAGTACTGAGTAAATGTATACGACAGTAAGGCCAGGTATGTAAAAAGTAAAATCACAAAAATACTGAACTTAGAGGAAGATCAATTGGGAAAGTCCATAACCACATGGCAAAATCAAATAACAAAACGCATCAAAAACGAATGGACAAAAACTGTCATATTCCTGACTTGGTACAGGCATTTTCTAATGTAGAAAATGGTGGATTAAACCTGGTTCTATAGCGCTAACCCTCTCACTTTTAAATGTACTAACCAGCATTTGAGGTAACAGCTGTATCCATTGATTCCTGACAGTCTTGTTGTTTATGTTTAATGAAAGATGTGATCCTTTCCAGTCTAAACTCAGACATACATTTACCACACGTCAAATAATCCTCTTCTTCTTCCACTGAAATTATAAAAAATATTTATATCTTAGTTGTACGAACAATTTTTACTCTTGAAATATTTTTCATTTTTTAAATATGATAAAGTTATTTCTTTTTACATTCAGGAAAGTTGAGCCCAACAAATAAAAAGCAGTTAGCACTAAGTTCAATGTAACAACGGAATTGTCATCTACTGATATTTTTCGTTACAATTTGTTTGTCCCTGCATGTACAAAATGTAAAGATGCAAACAGGAAACAGACCGGATGTTGATATGAAATTACTGAACAAAATCCCAATCAAGGTATCTGGTTGTCCCAGTCCCAAACCTATCCCGCCCTAAGTCAATCAGACCCAAAGTTGATCCGGCCCCACATACCAAAATAATGAATATATTGTTGCGCAATACTTACATGACTTAGCAATCTGTTGTCAGACTTTAATATATATAAAACTCCAAAACTCAAATGGTAAATTTGAAATTTATAAAAAACCAAAAGGAGATCACGTCAATAGAGATACATTTTGTAAATAAGCCACCAAAGTTTCATGCATATTGGCTAAAGCATTTTTGAGTTAATGTTGTCAACGAACGGACACGAAAATTGGTATCCATGTATATAAATAATGAATCCACAGTATATCTTCATTATTATTCCATATTTTAAAAAAAATATATTTTTTATTGTTGCCAGATTTATTTTAAACATGGGACCAGATAGACATGGGGCCTGATCAACTTAGGACAGATCAAACTGGGGTGGGATTGACATGAAAGCCCAATCAATTATCTAAATCGCCAATCCCAACTACTTTTACTTATTCCAATCATTGGAACATCACTATATAGACCATTGTAGACTGACCGTTATATAATGTGATACATATAAATTATCTCCTCTTGCTTCAATTTGATCAAGGATTTGTATAGTTACATCTAACTATACAAATCCTTGATTTGATCTTATCACATATATCACACTTATAAGCCCCCATCTGATCTGTGATCTAACCAAATTCAAAGGGTGTCTAATGATATAGAGAAAATGAGATTGAGATGTTTAGCTGTTAAGTCTGCTATTTAAAACTTACTAGTTACACGTTGTCTTTAGTGCTTTATGAATATATGTAATGTGTGATGTGGCTTCACGATTTTTCACATTGCACCCAGTAGCACACGGCACCGAAGTTTTACAGAAGGGTTCACATTAAAGCGTGTGCAAAATGTGAATCCGATGTTCTGATTTTCTGAGGGTACGCAACCTTACACAAACCATGTTCCCAAATAACTACTTTAAAATTCGATTCGAGCTTTAATGAATGTCGAAAAAAGAAAAAGGGTCTCCTCTTTTATAGCTGTTTCATCATAACAGAAATTTATATCGGTTTCGTGAAACTCGATTTGTTATCCTTGAGAAAAGTCTAATGGAAAATATATAATCATCGTTTAATAAAAACAGTGGCGAAAGGAAGAGTTTCATTTTGTTTACACTTAATTCAAATATTCATCTATTTTTTTTGTTTTGATGAATCATAAGGTACGATCTATTATAATATAAAACCTCTTGCCCTCAAACAAACCGAAATGACGGAAGTGCCTTCATTCGGAACGCCTCTTGCCATTTGCATTTTGGAAACGTGACCAGAACTTGCAGAACAGATTGAATAGATAACATAGTTCTGCTAGGTAATATATCAAAGTGTTATAATAGCCATTATTACATTTAATCTGCTGACAGAATTTGTCGCTGTCAATATTTTGTTATTAGGGAAACCAACATAAAAATGTGATGGATGTGGTATTTATGTTCGGAACATCTTTCTAGTTTTCCTCGACATTAACGTCGATATTCTTACAATGATAGTGCGGCATGGACTCTCATATCTTCAGTTATAAAAATTTTTAAAGTTTAAATGGTGAATAGAAACATGGAATGTGTCAAATAAAAAAACAACCCAAGACCTTCAACAATGTTCAAGGAAGATACACCTTATCGCTATTTGTCCGACAATAGCGCGACATAATTAAGTGGGTCTCATTGGGGTGTAAGCGTGATGCGGGATTGCCGTTTTTTTGTAAGCGTGACACGTGAAAGTCAAATTATTATGCCAGGAAAACGGGAAATGACGGCTAGCGGGACACAGGAATTTCCAAAAAAAAATAAGAAATTACTTGGGTACATAGTGTAAGTGGGATACCGGAATCTGACAAGACAGTAAGCGGGATCCGGATCAGAACCCCCAAAGAGACCCCCATTTAACCAGTCTGCACCAAAAACTTTTTCAACTACTAGTCCGGAGACCAATATTCTGACATTTTTCTTATTGGTCCAAACAAAGTTTTGCAAAAACTTACTAGTCCGAATGAAATTTTACTAGTCTGGGGCATCGGACTAGTGGCTAACCGTGCAGACTGTTTAACTGGACATCACTCAGGTTGCAGTGAAATTTTAACATATGTTGTCTGAAAATATAAAATTAATTTGTATAAGCTTTAGAAACATGACAAAAAGCAAGGCTCCACCGAGCTTTTCTCCTGTTTCATAGGGATAAGATAAAATAAAATAAGATATTGTAACGAAAACCGAGCGGTCAGGCTTTGATGTTAAATTATATATGTGTAACCCTTAGTGTGTTGCTATTAGAATGTGTTTTATAACAATGTATAAGTATATACGAACTAAAGTTATAACTGGCGACCCTTCTTTGGTAGCGTGGTACTCTGGTATCGTGGTATTTTGTGGTATTCCAGTAGATCTAAGGTTGGTTCTGTATAGGTTTTGTGGTACTTAGTGGTATTCTGGTAGATCTTAGTTTGATTCTGTTTAGGTTTTTGTAAGAATAACAGACTCGTTAAATAAAAATCAACTTGCATTAACTTTAAGATGCGTTAAATATCTACAATTCATACAAATAGTATGTTTCTCAGCAGTATTCAATTCTAACAAATAAATACCTAACTTTTATTTAGAATATCATAAAGAAAAATGGATAGCGGAAATATAAATACCTCGAAAGTTTAGTTTTGTTATCGGCAAATGGTAAATCAAATTCAATGTCAAAAGATAACGTTTCTCTCGAGAAGTTATTCTCTAAATGCAACTTGTTAAGGAATTAACAAGCCCACATTATACGGAAGTAGTGTGGTTACTACTTAGTCTGGTAAATGGTTACGGTACATGTATAATTTAAATCGCTTGGAATTAGCGTGTGTAACTTGACCAGGGTAAAGTCGTACTCAAGTTTTTTCGGTTTTCTCCACCGTATTTATACTTGGTAAACCAATCTACCTATTTGGTTTACCATTTACCATTTCGGCTTACCATTTACCGAAATTACCAATCCAAAGCCAACGTCATAACTGACGATGACGTCATAACCTGTTGTTGTTAATAATTAACAACAACAGGTTATGACGTCATCGTGTTGTACGACATATGAAGTAAACAATTCACAGGTGTTCCGATTGTAAAAACATAAACAAGAATAATAAAAGTTAACAAACATAGTTATGCGAGAAATAAATAATAAAACAGTCAATTAACGGTAAGGTTTAAACAACATCATCACACAATTTTAGGGAAAACAAGTTCCATTCCATATAACCAATGTTTGTGTATAACCATTTCGTTATAATATTTTTATTGGTTTGAAATACAATATTACAGGATTTATACCAAGACAATACACATTGGTTATACACAAACATATATCTAACCACATTCATAAACATTGTATATAAATATTATTATATATTCATGATAGATAACTTTAGGATCCGTTTTGTTACATCTTGTGATCAATTTATTTGGCAATCGTCAATGGCAGTCCTCAGGGTTTAAGAACATCAGTTGTTCTACCTGTTAGTCAAATGCATTTTGTTAAAATGTACTTTTTCACTTTTTTGTCTTTTGGAAAATGTTGTTTGTGCTGTATTTAGACCCTTCTTCAACGAAATTTGTTTACCATGCACACTTATAAAAATTGCAGTTTTTATCTAACGCAATCATAGGTTTGAACGTAGTTTTCAATGTATTGTCAGCCTTGTATCACCATCACTGCTGGTGATCCGATGGATCAAATCTGTTGTAGAGTCGTCACTGGTTCAGACGTACTTATAATATAATTATTTCTGTGACTGCATCTTGCATTAATTTGTAGGATCCTTTACAATAGATAATTTAGCTGATCTGTAACAATTCCATCTTCATGTCTTATATATATATATCATGTATTGTATTACAAAGCTAGATTAAAACTGACGAGGAAAGGTAACACCCGGCCAACGAAAGCTTATTTTTTATAAGCCTAGGTGGTCGAGTGGTCTAGCAGGTTGGATTCAGTGCAAGGCGATTTGGTGCCACGATATCCCAGTAGCATGAGTTTGAATCCCGGCGAAGGAAAAACAAAAATTTGTGAAAGCAATTTAACAGATCTAACATTGTTGGGCTAATGTTTAGACGAATTGTATAAATATATATATTTCTCAATTCCTCCTCAATTTATCCCTTTCTACACTAATTGTTTAAAAAAAGTTTAATCCACATGTGGTTCGTTTGATCTCAGTTCTTCATTGGTTAAAATCCGATTAGGATGTCAATTTTCTTGTTTTCCTCTGAATTTTGACGGCATGAAAAAAGGGGACCATGCCTGATGACGTCACATAGAAAGAACAGATCAGTTGCAAAGAAGGAATAAGTTTGCCTGCACATTGTTTGAAAATCATTAGAGAAAAAGATTCCACCGCCAAATCTGGTGTAATACGATATTTATCAACTCTCGACAGTAAAATTTTAAATATTTAAAACATTCGGCGAGCCTTGCGTTTTAAATTAAAAAATTTAACTGTCTTGAGTGGATAAATATCGTATCTCACCTGATGCAGTGGTGGAATCTATATATATATATATGAGGAGGTGGTACCAAAAAGTTATTTAGTACTCAATAAAGCATTTCTAAAATTGTACATGTCGCTTATGAATTTAACAATAATTCTAATTATATCAGTCTCACCGCACGTATACAAAAATTTTAATCTTGCTTCATTAGTCATATTTAAAAAAGAGGGAATTATTTTGCTAATTTTGGAAAACAATTAATTGTTCTCTAGGAAAAATAATAAATTTTATATTTTCTTCCAATGTACATATATTGTGTTTATCCTGAAATTACTCCCAACAATTGAAAATTTAGTTATTAAATCAAATCATTATGCATACACCTAATCGCTATGTGGAAATCTGCACCAGTTAACTTGTGTTGCTTGAACATGTTGAACTTTAATATAATATCTATAACAAATGTTTTGTTTCTGTTCTCTAACAGTACTTTAGACTCCCTCAACACTATGCTCATTTCCCAGAAGCTGAACACAGATCAAGTTTATGTTCTCTTACATGTCTTACTGTAGTTTGTCTCCACCAAACATTATGCAACTTGTACACAATACTTATTACTAAAAAACACAGATCAAGTTCAAATTTTGGTAGTTCCACTTTTACTGTTCTAGAGTATGGAAAAAAGATGACTTACATTTCTGTTCACTAACTTTAGTTTGCCTCTACTAAATTTATGTTTTCAAACATATACACAATTATATAATAGTTCTTGAAAAACTGGTCATTATCGTGATATATGGACTGCCCACAGGACAGTGGTATTGACTTAGATAGTGATAATGACTGAGCCGAAGGCGAGGTCATTATCGCTGTCGCAGTCAATACCACTGTCTTACGGGCAGTCCATGTATCACGATAATGACCAGTTTTCAAGAACTATTATGTTTATTTCATTGGGAAACCATGTTTTGGAAAATTCTCATAAATTCAAAATGCCTACAGCAAACTCGAGTAGTTGTATGATTTCTATGGCTAAGAGTGAAGACCAGTCGTATTAGTACTGCCATTCATTTTAGTGCAATTTTTCAGTATATAAATACTTAATCAAGTTATCTTTAATTTTATAATTAACGAAAACATATAATAAACAATTCAACAACTTAAATATAATATTAAAAACAGGAAAATGTTTTATAAAAGGTACATCTCTCTAAACAGAGAAACCACGCCCCACTGGTCATTAACAAAGAAATCATGCCCCAACGGTCATTATCAGACGAAAACCACGCCCCAACGGTCATTATCAGACGGAAACCATGCCCCACTGGTCATTATCATGTAAAAGTTCGTTAACAACCGGTTTTCTGGTCCGTTTTTATCTGTTAAAGACCGATGGAATTTATTACTGAAGAATAATGAATGTCATGTGACTCCTTTAAATCTCATTAGAAAATCTTATTCTCAACCGATATGAAATAATGCTTATTAATACCACAAAACTCAGGTCAAGTACAAATTTGGGTAGAATCACTTTTACAGTTCTTGAGTCACTATAATGATATGAAAGCAAGGGCTTCATCTGTGCCCCATGGACACAATCTCCATTTATTTCTTCACATCTTCATATGTTGAGCTGATTTTTAGTATGTGAGTCTTCTAAGAGGGGTTGCTGGGAAGATCAAAGCAAAGCAAAAATACTCTTTTTGTCCCCCATGTAACATGTTGTAACATCTGTCACTCAGCCTCATTAGGGCTCTCACAGTTACAATTCTTGCCAGAATTTTATGAAAAAACTCATCATAGATACCAGGACTAAATTTTATATATACGCCAGACTCATCAGTGACGCTTGCATCCAAAAAAGTTTTAAAAAAAAAGCCAAATAAAGTACTTACGAAGTTGAAGAGCAAAATTGAGATCCCAAATTCCTAAAAGTGTTGCCAAATACAGCTAAGATAATCTATGCCTGAGGTAGAAAAGCCTTAGTATTTCCAAAAAGTCAAAATTTTGAAAAACTTATACTAAAGGTTTATATCAGCAATATCTCCTACAAGTTCTATAATGTTGGAAGATCAACTTTTGAAAAATAGAGTTATTTCCCTTAAAAATATTAAGTTTATGAATTATGGCCTTGTTAAGGCTCTCACAGGTACATTTTTTCTTGTAAGATTTTTGCTCTGCTGGGGAGATTAGAACTGTATTCTCTTACTATGATGTGTAAATAAAAGATACAGAATGAAAAAAAGATTAACATAGTTTTACTTGCTGCATTATTGTGTTTATTTATAAATGACAAATTTGTTTCAAATTTAAATTATTTTTGATCTCAGATAAAAGTAAAAAAATAATAATCAAAATGGCACAGTTTTGACAGGTAAGTTATTCTGACGTTTACATGTCTAAGGAACATCTAGTTATAAAGCTGTTTTAGGCAAAGGTATGATAGACCATTGATATTATATGGACATATATTTTATTAATATTTAGATATACAATATATGTAAGAGGCTCAATTTTATGTTCCTTTGACTTTGAATTACAGTATTGAGTATTAGTGTTTCTAATCTGGTATTGATATTAAAGGTAATTTGAGAATCTGTAACATGTTGACCTTATGAGTACATGTACCAAAATTTATCTTTATATGAATTCAAAGGTATAAAATTGAGAATGGAAATGGGGAATGTGTCAAAGAGACTACAACCCGACCAAATAAAAACAACAGCAGAGGGTCACCAACAGGTCTTCAATGTGGTCTTTTGGAAAATGTTGTTTGTGCTGTATTAAGACCCCTCTACCATGAATTTTTTATCAAACCCATCATAGGTTTGAACTCCGCTTGCAATTTAGAAAACATAATTATCAAAAATTATCAGCAAGACAAGATCCCACTAGTAATAAATTAGATCGTTGAATTTGTCAGTTGACTCCTCATAAGAGTTATAACCCTTTAATGATTATGTACCTTATTTGTGAATATGCATGGGATATTTTCTAGCTGTTATGTTGAACTATTAACTCACTGTTGAACAAACAACAAGCAAACCATAACTTTAATAAGTAAAATATGTTAAAATTTATTGAATAGGTTTCATTGTACTATAAACAAAATACTAGCTTTACTGTCTTAGAAACATTTTAATCAAAAAAAGATCTTTTAATCTTAGCTTGTTGACAAGTGAAGTGTGGGGTATTTGAGTTTGTTTGTACTTGATATGTTAAATAAGGAAAAGATCCGAAAAAGGAG
>CM034352.1:386956-441624 GCA_019925275.1 Mytilus edulis
AATAATCCTGTATTTTGTTTTCTTTATAGTATTTGAAACAGTTGTTTAAGTCGATCAGTTTTCATACATAGCAGATGGATTGTTTGATTAATATCTAATGGCAGATATTACAGTACATATATACTAAGAAGGAAAACACGTAATAAACAATTCATAGGGAACGATTTTCTCTACCAGCATGGCTAACACATTTGCATACCATCAAAACAATTAAGAGGGTGATCTTGACATCAATACCAAGTCCTATTCACACTACCAAAAAAGTGAAATCACAAAAAAACTAGGAAAATTCAAAAAAGAAAGCCCCTAATCAATTGCCCAAATCAAAAGCTCAAACGAATGGATAACAACTCATATTCCTGACTAGGTACAGGCATTTTCTAATGTAGAAAATTGTGGATAAAACCTGTTTAAGTTAGCTTAACCTCTCACTTGTATGACAGTTTTTCAAATTTAACAATATTGACAACAATAGGTTTAAATTTCAAAAAAAGGGATACAACATTGTGTTATAACCTAAATCACCAAGAATACACAAATTTACCAGAGTACAATGACGGAATGTATTAGTACATAGCCACGTCATATAAGTATAAAAAAAAACAAATGCAAATAGATGAAGCTCATTAGCAAAAATGAAGCACAAGAATACGAGAATTATCATAGAACATGTACTAACATCAAACCAAGTCAAATGAATATCAATAAAAACATACCAATCAGTAAAAGTGATATTCATATAAACAATTAAAAGATAGGTACAACACTTTATTAAGATGATAAACAAAGTCTGTACTCGGAATCTGTTTCAATACCATTGTGTATTATTTGTGAAGTTGAAAAAGAATATTTATCAACAAGGTCTCAGTACCTTCTGATGAATTTTTTTAAAGAAAAATAACGAGACGTTCCTTGACATCCCTCTGGTTCATCAACTTTTGCCCAGACACGGATGATGATTTACAAACCCTGCCAAGCTCTCAAATACCAAATAAGTTGGGAAATGTATATTCAGGTGAATTTTATCTTCGATAAAGTACATTTCATGAACAATTTGTTATGCCTAATCTTCCCTTAAAAGTCTAAATCAAAAGAAATTCCTATCATTGTTCCAGTATTCTCACAGGACAGGCCTGCAATTTGTAACATTTCGTGAGAGAAAAAACATGTTTATATTCATTCAAACAAAACTATTGCAAGTGTCAGGTTCAAAGCACAATTCATATAATTATTATAAGTTCTCAACCCAAAACGAACACAAAGACAGTCTACGACAAATCTTACTAAAAGAGTTCCAAACTTTCGTTTCGAATATTATTAATTATGAAACATCCATTAATGGACACGCACACTTCATGCAATAACACTGACTGATTCCAATAATGAGAGTCATAGACGTACAAAAAATGCGATATATTTAGAACACGTCTAAAAGTTATAACTCGGACACAGGTAACACAAATTTGGATGATAATAATACCTGTATATACACTACTATCGACTTTTTTTAGCTCACGTGGCCCGAAGGGCCAAAGTGAGCTTATGCCATCAATTGGCGTCCGTCGTCTGGCGTCGTCTGTCGTCGTAAACTATTTTAAGAATCTTCTCCTCTGAAACTACTAGGCCAAATACTTCCAAACTTAAACTGAATGTTCCTTAGGGTATCTAGTTTATAAATTGTATCCGAAGTTTTGATCTATCAACAAACATGGTCGCCATTGCTAAAAATAGAACATAGGGGTCAAATGCAGTTTTTGGCTTATATTTTTAAAAAACGAAAGCATTTAGAGCAAATCTGACAAAGGGTAAAAATGTTCATTAGGTCAAGATCTATCAGCCCTGACATTTTCAGATGAATCAAACAACCCATTGTTGGGTTGCTGCCACTTAATTGGTAATTTTAAGGAAATTTTGCAGTTTTTGGTCATTACCTTGAATATTATTATAGATAAAGATAAACTGTAAACAGCAAAAATGATCAGCAAAGTAAGATCTACAAATAAGTTATTATGACCAAAATTGACAATTGACTCCTTAAGGGGTTATTGTCCTTTAATGACAATTTTTCACAATTTGTTCATCATATTTGCTAACTTTAAAAAATCTTCTCCTCTAAACTACTCAACCAAATTCAACCAAACTTCAACTGAATGATCAGTAGGGTGTATAAAATAAAGTTTGTGTTTTATTTTCTATTTCGTCAAAAAACATGGCCGTCATGTCTAAAAATAGAACACATGGTCAAATGCAGTTTTTGGCTTATATCTCAAAAACTCCATCATTTAGAGCAAATAAGACAAGAAGTTAAAGTATTTATTAGGTCAAGGTCTACCTGTCCTGAAATTTTCAGCCGAATTGGGTAACTGGTTTTTCAGGTATAATGCCCCTGAATTGATGATTTTAAAGAAATTTTGTAGTGTTTGGTTATTATCTTGAATATTATCATAGATTCAGATAAACTGTTAATAGCAATTGTATTGTGAATCATCAGATTGACCTAGACTGTATCTTAATCAAGTGTAGGGCGAACTCATGTCCATTTCTTTCCAGAGGTTCCTAAGAGGCTTTAAAAGGTATTTACAGGATAGTACATGGCCTTTGTTACTCTGTTTAATTTACAACAAACATCAATTTATTAATTTAGTTAATAAGGCATTGTTTACCAGGTGAGCGATTCAGGCTCTTGAGAGCCTCTTGTTTAATTTGAACATGTTTTGAAAGCAAATACTTTGACTTCAAGATGATTAAAAGCTACTTTGATCTGAGCGTCACTGATGAGTCTTATGTAGACGAAACGCGCGTCTGGCGTATTAAATTATAATCCTGGTACCTTTGATATCTATCTACAGTCCCTTATATTTGGAGTTTAATGTAACGACCCCTCATTCTTTTGGTACAGCCGAGCTTTAGGTGTTCACCTTTCTGACTTGGACCTTTGTAGTGTGTTCATAACTTCATACAGTTCAGTCTATTATGGTGATCTGTGTGTGGAAGGTGTTCGTTATTAGTATGTGGTTTACGTGTTGTAATATACTTTTATATTATTTAATTAAATGTATTTCTCTGGCCTTGGTGTTTGTTTGTATATTATGTCCCTGCCGTAGTGGAGGGGGCATTAAGTTTTACCCTTGTCGTCCAAAAGTTAGTTTCCGTTCTCTAACTTCAGTTTTCCTCAACCAAATATGATGAAACTTATTCACACTGCTAATTACCACAAAACATAGAATGATCATGTTTGAATTTTGGTGGCGTCACATTAACCGTTCTAGAGCTATGCCCTTTTACAAATGAATAAATTGTTAAATTTTTCGTTTCCGGTCTCTAATTTAGATTGCCTCAACCAAACGCCATTAAACTTATACACAATGCTTTTTACTACAAAAATACAGATCCAGTTTGAAGTTTGGGGCGCCGGCGTCACTTAAACCGTTCTAGAGTTATGTCCCTTTACAAATGAACGAATTGCTGAATTTCTTTCCATTGGGAATCTCTGTAAACATTTAATTGATAGATACAACAACAACAAAATCAATTACCAACTAGTATGACAAAGTTTAATTAGCTAAATGAATCGCATGGAAAATACATAGTAGAAAAATGAATTGCTCTAGCATCTCATTTATTTTCATGTGCTCCTTGAATCTGTGTTGATTGTTTTTCGATGAATAATCAATGACACGGCTGGTAATCTACACACGCAGAACATTTGGTTCTGCAATGGAAACCGTGAGAGGATTTTCCGGTTGTGCTTGAGTGGAGTAATTGTCACCGCTTCAAAAGGTATGTACATTTCTAAATCTCAATTTTCTTATTCAACTGATCAAAATATTGAAAATCAGAGAATGCTATGCTGTGGTGAATACTTTAACGAAGAAATACATGTATCATTTACTGTTGTACGTAGAGTTGAACTCTTACAAAATCAGTTGCCCCACGAAAAATCGCCTAAAAAAGTGACATTTCAATTTTAAAATGGTTCTATTTACAGACCTACATGTTCAAATTTAGTTTTTTTTAGGGCAATGGGTATGAATGTTGTTTTTGGCGGCGTGTACGCTGTCCGGTGTTGATAGACGTCGTAATAATTCCAAAAACTACATTGTTTCATTAAGTTATGCGTGAGGGGATCGGTTCTGATTGAGGACATCGTAAATGCGTGAGGGGAAGTACAGAAATTTTTTTTTAATCTTTGGCTTTGTGACTTTTGTTGACTCAATAAATGTGATCAATGCTGATTAAAAATCATCACAGATTTGTCCTTATACTTTAACAGATGTAAACTGATCACTGATTCAATGAAATCAAACTATTTAAAATTGTTTGCTCAAATTCAGAAAATGCCATTATTCAAAGGTAAAAGGAAAAGAGGACTAACATTGACTCTCTACAAAAAGCCATGGAGATAAAAGTTATCCCCGCCCTCGAAGCGAACTTAACCCTGTGGGAGAAGTCCTGTCGTCAAATATACGTCACAGAGATCACCACATATATTAAAGAAAAGTATATCGCCGATCAAAACTTCAACACCTATATTAGACGTAATCTGTTCACCCAAAATCACGAAATTTTACAGAATTTATTATTCACGAACATCGATGTAAGCCAAGATAATCTCGAGGAAGACCATAAGGAAGAGCATGTATTAGACAACGAGGAAGACATAGAAGAAGTCACTGAAGAAGACTACGTAGTAGACCACGAGAAAGACCACATGGAAGACATTGAGGAAGAACATAAAGTTTTTCAAAGTGTTTTAGATAAACTCTCAGACGAAGGGAAAAGGGAAAGATTTTTGATTTTTTTTCTTGCGTGGACGTTTTCCTTTAAAACAACATTGCATTCGACCTGTTTTTGGACATTGTTGAGTGGTTTGAAAAGGACGAATCAAGACGAATGAGATACTCCCCAACATCTCTGCAGTATTTTTGGTTATCGTTGACAACATTTTTTGTTTTTATTCTTCGTGAAACATATTATTAAACCCTAGATTCCAACAATTTATTTCAATATCAATCTCAGTGATTTTTTTAGCACACATTATGTGTTTTTTCATGAACAATGTAGCCTTATTTAGGTAAGTTTCAACGACTCATAGCTTGAATATAAAGATATGATTTGTACTTCCCCTCACGCATTCACAATGTCCTCAATCAGAACCGATCCCCTCACGCAAGACTTAATGAAAAAATGTAGTTTTTGGAATAATTAAGACGTCTGACAATCTCGGACAGCGTACACGCCGCCAAAAACAACATTCATACCCATTGCCCTAAAAAAAAAAAAAATTTGAACTTGTAGGTCTGTAAATAGAACCATTTCAAAATTGAAATGTCACTTTTTTAGGCAATTTCTCGTGAGACAACTATTTTTGTAAGAGTTCAACTCTACGTACAACAGTAAATGATACATGTATTTCTTCGCTAAAGTATTCACCACAGCATAGCATTCTCTGATTTTCAATATTTTGATCAGTTGAATAAGAAAATTGAGATTTAGAAATGTACATACCTTTTGAAGCGGTGACAATTACTCCACTCAAGCACAACCGGAAAATCCTCTCACGGTTTTCATTGCAGAACCAAATGTTCTGCGTGTGTAGATTACCAGCCGTGAATGAATGATTTATTTTTGTAGATTACTATTGACAAATTCGTAAAGTATATAAACTCACAAAGAAGACTTGGTTTAGTATATAAGAAACACAAGACAAAAGTTTTACATGACTTTAATTCGAACAGGTTTTAAATGCAAATACTTTGACTTCAAGTAGATTCAAAGCTACCGTCCCTTGGATTTGGAGCTTGACATAACGTCCTCTCCTTCTTTTGGTACATCCGAGAATTAGCTGCTCGCCCTTCTGACTTGGACCTTTGTAGTGTGCACACAACTTCATATCGTTCAAAGTTGACCCAACAGTTATATCCATGTTTCGAGTTCGTTCAGCTAAATATAAAATAGAAGTTATTGTAAATATGAAAAGGTTTTACAAAGCAATTTATATTCACCTACTGAAATGCAGCAAACTGACAAATCTTATTTCAAGATTAGGTGGGTCTTTAAGGAGCCCAATACTCTTATAAGAGGGGGGGGGGGGGGCAAGGGGGGTCCCAATAACAGCGAAACAGTAAATTGATTTGGCCTAAAACAGATAACAAGGAATTAAAAAGGGATAATAACAGATAACAGTTAATGAATTCTTAAAATCAGTTCGGTCCAGGACCAATACAGTAGATTTTATTATATAACTGGCGGACCTAGCTATAGGCCTTAACAGACACATATATACATTTTAATTATCACGGATCCTTATTAGGTATCCTTGGCCACATGTTTTCCTTTTTGTTATTTTAATTATTGATTTGAATTTGATATACATGTACACTTAGGAGTACAAAGAACATTATCCCCATATATACGTAAAATTCAGATTCGAACTATATCACAAAAAAGGAAAAGATATGGCTAGGGATACCTGATGAGGATAGGCCTAGGTCTATACGACCTTAACAAAATCACCTTTTATATATTGTTCACAAGTTTTGTATTTGTACCAAAAATATACATACAAATTATAATTTGTACAAATTTCGACATAAAATCACTTAAAACTAAACAAAATCACTTATTTCTGTATTTGTTTAAAGGAATATTTAATTAAAACAAATATTTTTTGGGGGGAAGGCTAGGATGAAAAATTGTTGTAATCTCTGTCCTGCTTATTTATTTTTCACTCTATTTGGTCCTGCAATATTTTTTAGTTTAATATCCACATTTTTTTTACATAACGTGTCTCACCCTGCCTTTTTTACTCACCCCCTCCCCCAACCTATAAATCAAATGGTAGCTCGTTAATAGAAATGGGCTGAAATTGACAATTTGGATGATGGTTATGGTTATTTGTACAAGTAATAGTTTGTACAACAAATGTGTACAAAGTCAAAATACATATGATGGGGTGTATGTTACTGGAATCCTGCAAATACGTGACTTCCATATCACCAGTGGATAGACCACAATAGATATAAGAAGATGTGGTATGAGTGTCAATGAGACAACTCTCAATCCAAATAACAATGTTCAATTGTCTTCAATTTCAACTTAAGATTGGCTGTCAAAATGCTAACATTCCAATTTTCAATAACAGTTAACAATAAATACAATCTCACAATAACAGATAACAATACAAATAATAGTCCCATAACAGCTAACAAGGAATAAGACAATAACAGCTGACAGCAAATAAATTTTCAGAATAACAGATAACAAAGAATTAAATAACCCCATAACAGCATAACAGTTAAACCCCTTGCCCCCCTCTTATAACACTACTATGATATATTATATTTACTTTTGGTTTTTGGCGTCCTTGTTTTATAAACACTAGAACACACCCGTGATATCGCGGGTCCGTGACTGAATTAAAGTATATAACTATGCGTAAGCATTATTTTAGTATTAGTATTGTCATCTGATAAAGTCATGCCGATTATAAGATACACAGTTTTCTCTGCTTTCAAATCTTTCTGTTTGAACCCGTCGAACTGGAACTTATCAATTATTGGTAATATTAATTATTTGGAAAACAAAAGGTTCTGGAATGGAGTATTTTTTAATCAACAGCATTGTCCTATATTAGTTATAAATAAAGTTGAATTCTTTGATTCGCTGTTTTACGTCAAATTGAAAACTGTACCTATACGCCTTATTTTTAGTCCAGATTTTTAGTATTCGTATTGTTATCTTAGAAAGTCTTACTGATTAAAATACTACAATAGGAAACAATTCGACAATTTAGTAGTGTCAACCCTGTGATTATGACCCGTGTATATAGCATATTAATCCTGAATACACCGTTTGTTGGTGCGCCTGTCAAATGCGGAACGTACAGATAAGGTAATAGGTAACAGGTGAATATACTATTGGTATCGGTATCGGACTCGACCAGGAACTTCTTAATTAATGGCAATATTAATTACGTGGAAAACAAAAGGGCCTGGAGTTGTGTAATTTTTAATCTACACCTTAGTACCATATTAGTTACATATAAAGTTGAATTCTTTGATTCGTCGTTTTTACGTGATGACGGCTGACAAATTGGACCTCGTAATTTTAGTATTATAGATACGTAAATATACGTGTAATTTGCTCATTTATTGCTTACGATTCACACGTATTATCTGGTAAAGCCCCAGTCCCACTAGACCACGATCGCACCACGCTCATCGCGATCTAAAATAAATTTAGATCGTGGGGAGGTCGCGGTATGAGCGGCATGAAAATGTAAATTTTCGTTGCTTTCACGATGCTACTACGTCCTCTCTACGCTTCTACAAAGATCCCACTACGATTATACCACGTTCTCACCGCGCTTATTCTGCGACCTCACTACGCTTATCAAGATCTTTCTACGCTCTTCACGTTCTCACTACGACCATACCACGAGTTATCCGATTGCAACACGATCTTACTGCGATTATTACACGTTCTTACCACGATTATACTACGTTCATAGCGCGATCTTACTACGTTCTCAGCAATAACGTCAACATCGTGTTCCATATCAATACAGTTCAATTCCTTCTATTTCTGATTAAATCGTAAATTTCTCGGAAACAATACAGTCATGCCACCAAAATCTACCAGAACACGTGGGCATAGTGGTAGGAGTTGATGTAGAGGCAGAGGGAGCAAAGTAACGAATCCTGATCAAGCAGAGATGTCGGACCGACCAATCCAACCTAAATTACAACCTATTGCTGGTCCATGAAGCTCAATGACGATATTTTAGTGAACGATAGCAGAGATGACATAGATGTAACATATATATATAGGAAGATGTGGTATGAGAGCCAATGAGACAACTCTCCATCCAAATAACAATTTATAAAAGTAAACCATTATAGGCCAAGGTACGGCCTTCAACACGGAGCCTTAATTGGCTCACATCAATCAGAACGTTATAAAGAACCCAAAATATTACCAGTGTTAAACCATTTAAACGGGAAAACCAACGGTCTAATCTATATAAAAACGAAAATCATGGTTGAGCCGTTAGAGCAAATGGATAATTACATTCAAACAAACAAAATCTATGGAGCTTTTTTTATATATTTTATGTGAAAATGACAATGAGAATGATGGTCGTAGTGTGAACGTAGTCAGGTCGTAAGAAGAGCGTGATGAGGACGGCAAGAGCGTGCTAGAATCGTACTATGGTCTTGAAAAGCGTGGTATAGTCGTAGTGGAAGCGTAGTTGGGTCGCAGTGAGAACGTGGTGGTCGTAGTGAGGTCGTGATCACTTCGCTGTGCGATCGTAGCGCAGTCTCTCCGAATAGAATCACGCTTTCGCTACGCTCTCGCTACGATTGTACAGCGACCTTTGCGATCTTACTACGATCTTAGTGCGCTCTCACTACGTTTCTACTACGACCTGATTTCGCCACGACCGCACCACGATTGTTTTGAACATGTTCAAAGTTGGCCACGCTCTTCACGATCTTGAAGACCTCACCACGACCGTGATACGACCTTACTGCGATCTACACGATCGCACTACGATCATCAAAATTTGCATTTTTTTCACAAATCGTAGTGCGATCGTGGCCTAGTGGGACTAGGGTATAAGGGGTGATTCTTATTTTCTATTAGAGTAAATAACTTTTTTACCAAATGATATGATTAATTGATAGATTTGAGGTTTTTAACGCCACTTTCAACACTTTTGACTATTTCGTATTGACCAGCTTATATTGGTAGAGGAAGAAGGTGCGAGCCAACAACATTCGGCAGGAAATTAACAGCAAGAAAATAATAATGTTACCTTTTCAACGAAAAATACCAGCACAGTCGCAGATGCGGATCAAGATTTTGAAAAGGCAAAATAAATAGGCAATGTTTGGAATGGAACAGGTACAAAGTCGGCATTAAACATAAATTAAACCCAACCTTCCTCCTTAATGACCTTAATCCGTATCTGAGTCGGAGAATGAAAGACAAGTGAGTTTGAAGCAGGATATCTGCGGAACCGTAGCTCACAGGTCCTTATGTTATTTTTTTGACTGTTTGCGCAAATAGTAAAAAAATAACATAAGGACCTATGAGCTACGGTTCCGCAGCTAGAAGCAGGAGATATGGGGGGGGGGGGGGGAATGATTAGGCTATGCATTGTATTTTCAAAAAGTGTCTGTATGAACGTGCGGATATTTAACACTTTTCAACAACTAAGGTCGGTTTGAATTGTTTGAAATAGACGATACTGCACCGGAGAACACAGGAGAATACTATTCCAAGATTTATTTGCATTACAAAAGAGGTTTTTTTCCAGTTCTATATCATACACATATTTTATGGGCCAATTTTTATCTTAATAGTGTAAAGGTGCGATCACACAATACTATAATCCAACGGGTTTTGAACAGATTTGAACAGGTGCTTTTGCTTGATAATTGATCAAATATCACGTCGTATATTTGGCAAGTTCCATTTTCAAGATATCTTATAAAGTTAAATGTTTCAAAATCTTATCAAAATGTACTCACCACAACAGTCTTTACGATTCCATATTTCTACTCTTTCAACCAGGTATTCCTTTCCCAAGTTTACCCACCAAAAAGGATTTTTCTCAGTGTTAGTATGTATCATAGGCACGTTCTCCACTAGGAAGTAGTCCATCTACACCGTTACTAGAGCTATAATCATAGGAGTTCAGGAGTGTTGAACTTTGACCAGTTTGCTTTTTGTATGCAACGTCTTCAATGCATTTGTAGATTATAGTCCCTGTTTGTTGAAAAACTTACATGTAAAATCACAAATACTTCATTTCAAATGGTTCTGGTTTCGACGACGCAGACCTCTTTTTTGTGAAAAATTTTATAATCTTAAAAAATTCCGAAAGTATGGCAATTTGATTTAATAAGGATGTAAATTCTTTATACGGTTTTCTGATTTCTCTAATCTGCTGGATTTTTTTTATTTAATCAAAATTAATTTGTAGTTGTTTTGGTATCTATTAACTTTTTGTATTCATTTCGTAATTGGTTGCATTTAATCTCACACAATAAAATATGAACAGTTGAAAGTTGCATCACTTCTTAAAATTGAATGGATAATTAAAATAAAACTTGAATTATGCGTTTTTGAATATAAGAAATGTTATTTCCCACAGCTACATACCTTGACAACTTTTGTTCAGTACATCTTTTAGTATTTGTGTCTGTTTTGTTATAGTGAGGTTTACGTAGTCCATTATTTGTTGTAGATTTGAATCATCACACTTCATAAAATCTTCACCATTTTTGCCTGAAATTGTAATATGACAGCCAGAAGACAGAGTATACAAAGATAACAAGGAACCCACAACTATTAATGTTCCCATTACAGAATCTTGTAGCATTGTAGAGGGTGCTCGGCATGTAGACTGACATTTGTTGACACATATAAAAGTTTAAAACAACAAACTGTCACGCAAAACAATCATTTGTTATTTGATAGCAACATCTGTGTAAACTTGATCCTTTGAAATATACATTCTTTCCGTGTTATACCTTCAACAAACAGTAAAAAAATGGACGACGATGCTATAGCATTTGCCTACCTCTTTCAGTTTGTGGTTCCGACTGATTGTTCTCTTCGTTTCTAATCACCTCGCCAAAAGAGCAAGATTGAATTTTCTTTTCACATGTCATCGGTTTATCGTTTGTTGTAAAAGTTCTAAAAGACTGAAAACATTCATGGAACCACATTTTGCCCAACAAAAAATAACCACCAGTTTTAAAATTGTGCCAGAAGTAGTTGATAATGATTCAGCATGGGTGTTCACACCAAATATCAAAGTTGTATTTTTTGTACCGTTTTTATTTCATTTCATTTCATTTTATGTTTTGTTTTGTTTCTTCTTTTCTTATTTAATAGTTATCAAAGGTACCAGGATTATAATTTAGTACGGAAGACGCGCGTTTCGTCTACATAAGACTCATCAGTGACGCTCATATCAAAATATTTATAAAGCCAAACAAGTACAAAGTTGAAGAGCATTGAGGATCCAAAATTTCAAAAAGTTGTGCCAAATACGGCTACGGTAATCTATGCCTGGGATAAGAAAATCCTTAGTTTTTCGAAAAATCAAAGTTTGGCAAAACAGGAAATTTATAAAAATTACCACATTATTGATATTCATGTCAACACCGAAGTGTTGACTACTGGGCTGGTGATACCTTCGGGGACGAAACGTCCACCAGCAGTGGCATCGACCCAGTGGTGTAAATAGTTATCCAAGTTACCAGGATAATGATTTAGTACGCCAGATGCGCGTTTCGTTTACATAAAAAGAAAAATCACAAAAATACTGAACTTAGAGGAAAATCAAGAAGTCCATAATCACATGGCAAAATCAAATAACAAAACGCATCAAAAACGAATGGACAAGAACTGTCATATTCCTGACTTGGTACAGGCATTTTCAAATGTAGAAAATGGTAGATTAAATCTGGTTTTATAGCGCTAACCCTCTCACTTTGATGACAGTCTCATCAATTTCCGTTATATTTACATTGATGCGTTAACTAAACAGACACAATAAAAAAAATAGTCAGAATATGGGTACATCACTCATCATCGTATAACAATTTTAAAAGGAACAATTTAACAGAACACAAAAACATCTATCTACAAACACATTCATTGATTTGTGTGTCTGACGTCAGAAAATTTTATACGTCACATAGATTTGTCGTTCAATGTGCATACAAACAATTTTAAAATTTACATAGGCAATGTTAGCATACAGGGTTAAAAAATCAAAAGTATGTAAGAATAAATATCAGAAATAGACCGAGATTTAAACTAGTCCAAAAGTTATATATAGAATTTATAAGAATCCACAAATAGTTAATTCCACTACGCGATTGAATGATTTTGACGTTTGTGGTTCAACGTATATTGTAATTCATAATAGAAATATATCATAATGACATAAAATAGAACAATATCATACTGACGGGATCTTTTGAAGTACAGTGTCACGTTATAAGACTCAATGTTTGTTCGGTTATTTTAGTAGCATAGATGTCGTCAAATTCAGAATCTTTTCCATGTGAAATGCCCATATTATTCATTGTGTTAGACACTTTTTAGATCGATGATATAAACTTAACTATATTTTCTATTTTGTTCTATTCTTCCATAAGACTCATCAGTGACGCTCATATCAAAATATTTATAAAGCCATAGAAGTACAAAGTTGAAGAGCATTGAGGATCCCAAAATCCAAAAAGATGTACCAAATACGGTTAAGGTAATCTATGCCTAATTTAACTTAGCGAAACACCTTGTACTTTTGTACATTACTAATTAGATAATCCTAACAACAGCAATGCAACATATCACAATTCTTCCATGGTAGAATAGAGAGATTTAGATTCTCCTGTTTGTTCGGTTATTTTAGTAGCATTGATGTCGTCAAATTCAGAATCTTTTCCATGTGAAATGCCCGTATTATTCATTGTGTTCGACACTTTTTAGATCGATGATATAAACTTAACTATATTTTCTATTTTGTTTATGAAGACAACACAAGAAACTCCCAGTTAGACAACATATAAAGCACATTACACTTACTATAGTTGACCAAGAAACTGGAATGGCATATTCCAGCTACCTGTCACATTGGCTTACCAACTTGTAATATAATGTAACCACAAATAATCATTTATTACCAGCATGTTAGCAGTAGTTCTAAGACATTTCAGGGAAATAGGCCGCAAACTGTAGAAGGTGATGATTACACAGATAAGGTACTGTTTTCCCCTACCGACCTGACCGCCCAACCTACACTAACCAAAGAATTGTTAAATTACAACATGTAGTCTTTAACTTTTGGCACAACTTTTTGGAATTTTGGGTCCTATTGTACCTGTTTGGCTTTATAACTATTTTGATCTGAGCGTCATTTATGAGCCTTGTGTAGACGAAACGCGCGTCTGGCGTATACAATTATAATCCTGGTACCTTTTGTAACTATTTTGGTAGGTCTATACAATGGCAAGTTGTTAATCGCCCCAAGTCCACGTCAGTATATCATTGATTAAACAGAGACAATTAAAGGTCTTCAATATTCATCAAATTCTCCAATAACAAAGAACACGTTAATATTTACTGCTGGTGGAGATTTATTTTCCCGATAGTATCACCAGCCCAGTAGTCAGCACTTCTGTGTTGACTTAAGTTATCATTGATATGTTCATAATTATAAATTAACTGTTAACAAAATTTAGAATTTTTGAAATACTAAGGATTTTCTACCTCAGGAATAAATTACCTTAGCTGTATTTGGCAAAACATTTAGGAATTTTGGTCCTCAATGCTCTTCAACTTCGTACTTCATTTGGCCTTTTTAACATTTTTTGATTCGAGCATCACTGATGAGTCTTTTGTAGACGAAACGCGCGTCTGGCGTAAATATGAAATTTCAATCCTGGTATTTATGATTAGTTTATATGCCGTAAATCAACCATTTGCCAGGTTCCTGATTTGCAAGGTCACATGAATAATAGTTTTGTAGATCTCAATTCCTCTTTTTTTTATTCAATCAGTTTTTTCACAAAACATATACAAAAGACCGTATGTCCATATACTCCAGTTGACCCGAATATACAATGGTTGCCTTATTATTTGCAAAGAGTATTTTTTTGCACATTCAAAATACTATATAAGTAATTCCATTTCGTAAACATTTTATAATATAGAATTCGTCCTCAAGGTTCTTCAACTTCGTACTATATTTAACATTAAACCTTTATTATTTTGTCAATATAACGGATCTATAAACAGGAGGTTTAGCTAGCTAAATAAACAGGCTTTACCAATAATTATCGTTGGAAAATTCCTGTACCATGTCATAAACGTTTTTCACTTGTTCAATTGAATTTTTGAAATACCAATTAAGGATTTTCTACCTCAGGAACAGATAACCTTTGCTGCAAAATTTGTAGGAATTTTTTGGTCCTTAATGTTCTTCAACTTCGTGCTTTAGTTGGCCTTTTTAACTCTTTTTGATTCGAGCGTCACTGAATAGTCTTTTGTAGACGAAAAGCGCGTCCAGCGCAAATACAACATATCAATCCAAGAGCTGATATCTGTGATGAGTTTATTTACAATCACTGGGTCGATGCCACTGCTGGTGGAGTTTTTATTCCCCGAGGGTATCACCAGCCAAGTAGTCAACATTTCTGTGTTGTCATGATTTATCAATGTATCTGTTTACAAAACGCGTCCAGCGCAAATGCACAATTCTAATCCTGGTATCTATGATGAGTTTATTTGATTGATAGCGTTCGATTTCGCCAGTTTATATGGACATCCCTTTTTTGATTTACTTGGGAGATCGTTTTTTTGTTGTTGCGATTTTTTACTTTGGCGTCAATGATCAAGGATTTGGAAGACTGACCCCGCTTCTTGCGAACAAAACTATACAATTATATTAATTATAATCAATTAAAATGTCTCTCACATACAATAATTCTAAAGTTATATAAACAAGTTCCGTCTTTGGTGAAACAGCACATGCTGTGTAACCAAGTAGTTTCAGACAACTTATAATCATCATCTTACTACGATATGTATACTTATCACGACAGGCCCTTTAAGTTAAGACATTCTACATAAAAAAAGATGTAAGGCCAACTTCCCCTGAATCCATTCTACAGATGTTATATTTCTAAACGTTAATTGTATTTACTAAAATTGATGTATCAAAGATTCATATACGTCGTATTGACAACTTTTGGTTGTATTTTCGACCATATTATTATTACTAGTACTTTAAATGCTTCAAAACAGCAATCTGTATTATCAAAAATATAGTTTTGAATAAACGATGTCACTGAGAATTTGTAATATAGGAATGACATATCATTTCAATAGTGTGGAAAAGTAAAATATCAAAATGACCGAACTCTAAGGAAAATTCAAAACGGAAATTTCCTTAATGTCAAAATCAAATCAAACACACCAAAAGAATAGAAAACAATTGTCATACGCCTGACTTAGTACGGATATTTTCTTATTCAGAAAATAGTGTTTTAACCGCATGACATTCCTTTAAATTATCAAACGTTTCGCATATTTTTTTTCAAATTTAGACAATAGACTACTAGTACTTGATATGATTAGAATTAGTTTCAAAAACTTTCTAATTTCGAACATGTATGAAATACAAATACCAGGGAAATTTACCCTATTTCTTTCAAGTAGAAAAACCAAACAAAAAAGTGACCAAAGACAAAAAGCCAATCTATAGTCATCAAAACCTTAAAATTACAACTAAATGCAGCATGAATCGAAAACTTTGGTAACGGTGCTAAACATATTAAGGTGAGTATGATGACACATTTAGTTTAGGGATGAAAACAGTGTTCCTTCATTATTATTAAAACTGTTTAAGAAGACAGAACATCAAAACGACCTGCATCTAATTTTGCATTCGATCGATATTCGTATTTGTCGAATAATGTTAAGCCACATGTACATACATGTGTGTATATATGATAGTGATTATACCGAATAAATAAATTGGCTTTCTTGTGACTTTCTTTTCTTTTTAATTTGCAAGTGGAAAACTATATGAGAACGTTCCATCTACATAATTGCGAAGGGTCTGAATTTGTCAGACTTTCACCTGGCATTCAATTTTGTGAATATAAGATAAGTTAAGATTAAAAAAAATATCACAAGTACAGGTCTTGATTACTTTTTATTCTAAAAATACTTTTTCATTGAGAATAATACTTTTCCAATCACGGTCCCTTGTTGGACAGTAATACATGTACACATAACACAAAACATCATGCATGATTTGTAATAGAAAGGTTGTTTTACTGTTTTTTTCTTTTTTTTTTGCATTGATTGTAAACTTTTTAAGGTTGTCCATCGACCACTTATCATTAAAGTCAGGGAAACAAATTATAAACAACAAAATTAAAAAAAAAATAAACCATCAACAATAATACCAAGCTTACCTTTTATGAAATCCGCGTTTCTTTAAATCAGTTATGAAATTGATAGATGCTTCCATTAGGGATATCGAACCATGGGTTGATTATACGCTTTGGGACGAAACGTCTCTAAGTAAGGACATCGACCCATGTGCTGGGTAAAATATTATTACATAAAGATAAAAGCAAATATTTATAACAATTTTCTTTTTGAAGGTAATGAAAAGTATCATCGCGGTCCAAATGATCTTAAGGTTCATCATAACAAATGGACAATTATGGCCGTATTTTCACCTAAAAAACTACTCTGTGTACAGACTTACCTGTGCAGTTTGGAAAGTTTTAATGCCTAGCATCCACTAGATATATAAAAGTTAAATGCATTTTGTTTTTAAGAAAGATAAGATCTTTCTTGGTTTTTGATGGGCATTTTTTTCCTTTCTGCAGAAGGTGCAAAAATAAACAAACACCTGAATTACTTTGATACTGTCCACTCACTGACTCATGCAGGTGAACTCACCTTTAGTTGTGAAGATACCTCTTGTCCATGTCAATTAAGGACAATCAAAACAATACAAACCGGTTGTATACCTGAGGAAGCATCTCATAGTTGTACCACAACTTAGTCATTTTCACACTTTTTGCATGAAGGAAAATAAATAGATTTTATCTTTCAAAAACACAAAATGCATTTAACTTTATTATATCTAGTGGATGCAAGGCATTAAAATTTTTCCAACTTCACAGGTAAGTCTGAACTCAGAGTAATTTTTGGCATGTAAATACTGCCATATTTGTCCGTTTGTTATGATGAACCTTAATGTTGATAGATATCAATTACTTTCAAACTGTTTGAACCAGCCTGCACCTACCAACATTTAATGTAAATAGAGTTATCCCGCTTATTACCACATATTTGACGATACTATCATAAAACAATTGAGCTGCGTCGGATATAAATAGATATTTTTTTCATTGAAATATCACTGCATCATGTCAAAATAAATTCAATTAAAACAAACAATTAAGTTACGCCAAAATTTGATCTCTCAAAAAGAAATCAAACATAAAGCGATTGTTAAGGTATACTATTTCCATGCAAAAACAGGTGACGAAGGAATTCTTAGCAATCTTTCACTACGTTATTAACATAAAGGAAAACAGAATGGATTGTGTCGGATAAAAAGGTGTTCAGACTACATAATAAAATAATACTGAAGCTTTTCAATAGACAGGCTGGTATTTTATGCAGGGTATGCTTTGTTTAGATTTTACATGTTTTACTGTATACAGGTGTATTACCACCATTGATTTCCCCCTATTAGTTTTGCGCAATGTATCTTTGTTTCAAATAAAGAAATACTTGGCATGAGTACAGTTGTAACTTTTCCAGTATTATATAGAACTATTCACATAAAATTTCATTGCATATAAGATAATGACCATCACTGGAAGTTAACAAATCAAATTTTTCCCCTTATTTAACCGGTGTAAAAGCTTTAGTAACCATGTAACCTCAAGTTTCCAAAATATTCTATAGCAGCCCCATATACAAATTATGGTGCTTTGACATGTGTATGACCCAGAAATATTTTACTGCAATAAAATGTAGGATAAATTACCTATTACTGTCAAATTCAAGCGAATATTTTTCGACCTATTTTCGTATGCAACCGGATGTGACGTATCATGATTTGTTGGTATACACCTAAAGCTATTTGATCATTCCATTAGAAATATTATTCTCGGACAGAAGTTCAAAGGATTACAATCAACAATTAATATCTTTAAATAACTTTAAAGTGTAATCGACTCACTGCATTATTCACATCATGCATAGTACCACAACCGAATAATTCTCCAGCATATATTATGAAAAAATGTCGGGCTATAACACTTTGTTAAAATAATTTTCAATAATTTTTTCCTTGAAAAGCATGATACATAATGTCCTTGATTTGTATGCCCCATTTATTGGCATTATGTTTTCTGGTCTGTGGGTTCGTTCGTCCGTCCGTTCGTTCGTCCGTTCGTCCGTCCGTTCGTTCGTCCGTTCGTCCGTCTGTTCCGCTTCAGGTTAAAGTTTTAAGTGGAGGTTGTTTTTTATGAACTTGAAGTCTAATCAACTCGAAACGCGCGTCTGGCGTAATAAAATTTTAATCCTGGTATCTATGATAAGTTTATTTAGTACACATGTTCCTTATGAAATGCTCTTTGTAATTTAATGCCAAATTAGAGATTTTACTCTATTTTCACGGTCCACTGAATATAGAAAATGATAGTGTGGATTGGACATCCGTGTACTTAGGACACATTTTTGTTCTTTATATTTTAGCTGATATTATTTTTTAGCTTGTATGGTGATAAATGTTGTATTATGAAACAGATTTAATTTTCTAACTCTTGTTCTTCCACATCACTTGATATATATACCTAAACAAACTGTTTCTATCACTGCCATGAAGACCAACATAACCAACATTTCAAAAGTACATCTCTTTTTGTCACCATTCAGAAATACAGACACAGATTTTGATCAAATTTCTACAGTGACAGCATTCTGAAATTCAGTTAATAAAACCTCAACAATGATAGCAGTATTATATTAGTTTCAGCGTTAATGTCATATGAAACCTCAATTTAAAAAAAAATTGATGCAAATGGATTTTTTTTTAACAAAATGGATAGTTTTCATTATTAAACTTATGTACATATACTTTTTTCTGAAGATTTTTTTTTAATTTGTACACATGTAAGGGACGATAACTTGTTTTAATTGTTTGCTTCCAGGAAGCAATTCGCCAACATATTTTCCGTATGCAAATTGACCTAAGCGTGACCCTTCTCAAAAGAATCCGGTGATCGCAATACGCATGGATCTGTCACTAAAGTAAACTATTATCTGATTATACATGTTATACACGTGCTCAATCTCCCTGTTTTTTGGTTGATTGTTATACTATAAGGTGACAATCGGTAAACTACGGCAAACGACAATTAATGAGCTGTCATATTTTCATCTCATAGCAGACAGAGAGAAAAAAGAATTGACGATTATACGATATGTTAAAAATAATAAACTCGTACACAAAAGACTAAGTTTATGACATAAACATGCATTGGTTCAAGAATTGTATAAACATTGTTTTTCACCATTCGCTCGTTTCATATGTCTTTAAACGACTGTTTCCTTTATTTTCCCAGACGCGCGTTTTATCTATCAACAAATCTCACAAGGGCCGCTAGGACCAATAAAGCTGTGAAACAAAATAAATCCAGAAAGAAGTTGCTGAAGATTAGAAAAAATAATTAATGAACCGAATCTGGTTAAATCCATTTATTACCGACAATGAACAAATTATAATAAAAAAAAATATTTACAAAAAGTTTACCCCGAAAAAATAATGCATCATTGGCATTCCATGTCATAACAGTGTTGAAATAAACTTATGATACAGGAATACCAACGGTCTAATCTATATAAAAAAAACGAGAACCACTTATGAACCACATCAACAGACGATAACCACTGAAAAATAAGTTCGTGACTTAGGACAGGTACAAACAAATCCAGCGGGTTTAAACGTTTTAATAAGTGTCAATCTTCATGCATATTATTGTATGTTATTCGGCCCAGTATTGCATGTTTTATGTTTTGATGCTTGGCCAATTGCAACAAATATAATACATTAACAGGTCGGGACCACTACCTTATATGGAAATGCATAAATTAGCATACTTATGTTCTCGCACATGTAATTGTTTATTTACATGTGACGCAATTTATTTTTACCTAGGTTTTTGACCAATCCGCTAAACGAGTAACAATGCATGATGGACTACTACGTGTTTACAATCAACCGAGACCACGTGTTATTTATTGAAATACAACACATTTTTTCGTGCAATGCGGGATTCACAATATCGCTTAGTTTTTCATTTTGTGTATCCTCATTTGTAGTTTGTGATACAAAGTATTCCTTCCATGCTCAGATTAACGAAGAGTTGTTTCTATACGAAGAAAAAAGTGTTTAAATTACACGATATATACCCATTAATATGTTTGATGATGGCATGGAGATTTCATGTATTCGTCCACCAGACAGCAACGAAAAAACACAATTACCCATGAGACAAACTTACTTGTGTAAAGTAAGCCGTCGATAACAGCCGGTGCTAATATTCATAAGTACAGCAATGTCCGTATAGATACTTAAAGGCAAATGTGTGATCCTTGAATTTGTGTTCGTAAAAGGCGAAGAAATATTTACATTCATGGCAGTGTTAACAAAATCTATAAGTATTTATTTTTGTCACATTTCAGTATATGACACTTCCAAACTGTTCCCTTTGTTTTGAAGGAAGAGAAGTCAGCAACTGTAGTTTTATTTTCTTTTTGTTTTTTAACGGGGCTCGGACATTTGCCAAACTGAATAAAATTATTACAGCTGATTTTCTGCTTGCAACTTAAAACTTTGGTTGGCTTGCTTGCTTTGTGTGTATATATGTTTATACAAGCTTTGAAAATAAGATTGACATCTTTAAACAATATATATAGGCATAGTTTAACTTATATATTTTATATTTGAATTTAATTGGTTGTTATCCTAATATGATTGTACAATATACAAACAAAGCAAGCAAGCTAACCAAAGTTTTGCTCTACATGCAGGGAAAATGGAAATGAGCTGTTATGATGTTATCCATATGCATGTGCGACGAGGTGGAAAATTTTATATGCTTTGTGAAAATTGCAGCGTTTGGTCTAATATAAAAAAGAAGATGTGGTATGATTGTCAATGGGACAACTGTCCACAAGAGACCAAATTGACACAGAAATTAACATTTATAGGTCACCGGACGGCCTTCAACAATGAGCAAAGCCGATACCGCATAGTCAGCTATATAAGGCCCCATTATGACAATGTAAAACAATTCAAACGAGAAAACTAACGGCTGTAATTTTTATAAAAAAAAAACAAACGAAAAACAAATATGTAACACATAAACAAACGAAAATCACTGAAATACAGGCTCCTATATATATACAAACCTATATACGTTTTTATTTATTAGATAGATTTCTTCTCCTTTTATATATTATATTGGGTCGTGTTTTTTTTTGTTGTTGTTGTTTTTTTGTTGTTTGGATTGTTTTACACAAGCAATTTTTGGGTCATTTATAGCGTACTTTTCGGCATTGAACCTATGACTGCTTACTTTACTAGATTATGTCTTTTTTGGAAAGATGTCTCATTTGGCACTCATACCTCATCTTCTCATTTCTATGTACAAAGCACGTTTTAGAATACAAATAATAGGTAATATGGCACCCACTGGGATCCAGATGCTTTAAATATTGGAGATATTTCACATACGTCAACATGACAGCAGCCGAACGATAAAAAACCTCTGAGGTATGTTTTGTGATAAAATTAGCAACAAATGGACTTTATCGACAGATGAAGCTATACAAAATGTATTTAGCTCAGTGGCGGATCCAAAGGGGAGATTCTGTGGGATTGACCCCCCTTTTCTTTAACGATCAATGCATTTGAAAGGGGACATGTAGTTGGACCCCACCCCCACCCCTTTTGTCCTGAGTTAGGACCCCCCTTTTTTAAAATGGCTGGATCCGCCCTGACGCTTTTATAACACTTATTGTTAGCATACTGAATATTATTAGGTTCTTACTTTCAGTTCAGGTCCTGATAAAAATTTTACACATCCTGTACAGAAATGATTTTAGAATGACATTATACAGGTTTAAAAGAGCTCAAAAAATTTCATAGTGGACAGTGGTCATTTCATCCGAAATTTCACTGTTTCAGGTCGTAAAATTATTGCACAGGTAAAATGCATAACAATGGAAAAAAACTGTTCAACAACTTTAACAAGGCGAAAAAAAAAGTCGAATAGTGAAGCCTGTAAACAAAACTTTTTTAATCTGAGCATGCAAATTGAAGATTATGTTATATATTTTACAATAATCACATTCGCAGAACAAAAACATATATTTTGAAAATCCCAGACACTATATTAGTTGACAGTTCGTCCACTAATTCCACGTGTTTTCCGGTTGTAGTAAACTCGTAGTAGCCCACAATGCATTGTAGCTCATTGAGTGGATTGGTCAGTTTTTCAAGGCCGTATTGGCCTTGTGTTTGGGAAATTACTATGCAAATATATTCTGACGTAAAGAAATCTAGAGTTCTCGACCTGATTAACGATGATTTACTCTGTAGATTGAATTAATAGGATACAAATATAAGATGTAAAAGGAAATTACCTTCTTCGTAGCTTTACTTGTCTCGAAATTGAAGACGACATGTATTTTTTGCGACTTTATTATGTGTATCACTAGAAATTTTCCTATGTTCTATAAGGTCATTTGAAATTTGCACCTAATTTTCAGCACTGATTGCTCAACTAAAAGTTGTATTGTGTGATGTTTTTAATACTCAATGACATTAAGTAAAGTTAAAGAACAAATGAACAGGCAAAACTGTCATTTGCAGTTCAATTCTATAGGTCAGTCCAATTATGTAACTTTTATATACCTCAAAAGTGCAGTTATAAAGTACATGATATGGAGGGGCGGATCCAGGTGGCTTCTTATGGTAGAAAATTTGCGTCTTTCAGAATGTTTTTTTTTTCTATATTTGACTACCATCTTCTTTAATTTTCGAAGGCTTCTCCGTGTCTTCCTTTTGAAATGTTCTTGATTCGTCACAGATATGCTATGCAGAAGAGAGACGAAAGACACCAGAGGGACAGTCAAACACAAAGATTGACAACGCCATGGCTAAAAATAAAAAGACAAATAGACAAATAATAGTGAAGAATACACAACATAGAAAACTGAAGACTAAGCAACACGAATCCCTAAAAAACAAAATGTGAGGTGATCTCAGGTGCTCCGGAAGGGTAAGCAGATCCTACTCCACATGTGGCACCCGTCGTGTTGCTTATGTTATAGCAAATCTGGTAAATAGTCTAATTCGATAGGTTACATTCGTTAAGCAACATATTCGATATCATCTGTTAAACGATTATTCCATAAAGGTCAACCAACTCGTGATGGCGTCCGTAAGATTGTCGAAGGGATGATTTTAACTTCACCATTTGGAACTCTTGGTTAAATATCTTCCTTGTGAGCAATAGTAGACTCATTAAGATGTTTATACCATTAACCAACCTATAACGTGCCTCCAACTCAATTTATCACGATACTCTTATCACAATTTATACATATTTGATTATTATTAGAAACATAAACTAATACATTTCTGAAAACAAACAATTGTAGAAAATGATAATTATTTTATTACATTCAATTAATTCAATAGCAATATTTTTAGTTGTATTGACCAATTTCAAGCGTACTTTGAAATTTGATGTAACTGATATTTAATTGTTATTTTTCTGAAGATGTTTGTGGCATCTCTTTGTCCCCGTTTTTTTATGCATTATTTATTTATTTTCCCTTCTTTCAGAAAATTTAATTTCACAGGTAACAACAATGCTATTCTGAAGCGTAACAGATTAATTTTGGTCTTTTTCACAACATGTAAACAAGAATTATTACATCACATGTATTATCACTTTTGATTGGTTGACAACAATCGAAGGGAATGAGAATATAAGATTTAATTTCCCATCAAACTACAACATTTATGTCAGCACGAATTTATGGTGACAACGTCAGAACAGTTCAAAGAAAACAAACGGTAAATTGCTATAACTTCTGCACTTCGTTAAACTGGAATGTAAGTGGGGGAAAAATCGAAATTTATTTCAAGAAGAAAAAACAATCGAGATCGATTAGAAATTATCAAAGCTGGTATATATTAAAAAATAAAGAGATGAATAAGTAAACATTAAAAAACAAAATAGCATCATAAATTGTATCAACAGATCAAATTAACACGAAAGTACGGTTTGAGAGTACTCAAATTTACTGAAAGCTAGTAATAAACCAAAATAAAATTCATAAACAATCATGAATCAGAGACTAACACTCAGCCCAGGGATTAATGAGATAAAGGAAGATGTGGTATGAAACAGCTCTCCATCCAAATAACAATTTATAAAAGTAAACCATTATAGGTCAAGGTACGGCCTGCAACACGTATCATAAGTGAGTCCCGCGAGATTTGACCAATACATTCAGTTTGGCCGCTGCTATCAAGCGTGACAGCACGGACTTTAACAGCTCTTGAGTAGAGCGTGGTTGTAGTGTCTAAAGTAAAGAAGTTTCTTACTGTGGAAGTAAGTTTTTTAAATCTAGTTAAATGTAGTTAATGCTTTCAATGTATTTTGTTGATAACAGCTAGTAGTTGTGGTTTAATGATGTTTTTATAATTAATGTACTAAAATGGAGTTTGCGTCTGCATTGGTTGCAACGCGTATTGAGAACTGTTCTGTATGTCGGGAAGTGTTGTATGATTTAAAGCTTTAAGTATAGCTCTTTGTAAGAACCAGGCAGAGTGCGATACATGATGGTTTCAGATTTTATCTATAATTGGCCTAGTAGAAGCAGTAAATGAATATTGCTAAAAAAAAAAATTTAAGTGGGAAAATATGAGTGGTTGTCATGGTAACGGACACTCTATTTTTTGGTCGTTAAGCTTGGTAAAATCTTTCAAAAAACAGCTAAATCACCACAATTCAGAGCCTGCTTATGAATAGAATCATGCATTTTTCATTAATGTTCAAATCTAACATTAATAGAACTTGGTTTAAGCTTCATTTTAGTGAAAATTGCATGTCAACTAAATTTGTAATTTTTTTGAAAATTTTTGCCAAAAAATGCATATTTTCAACATTTCTGAAATTGGGATTTTTCCGAAATTAACAAATTTTCTCAGGTGTTTTTCAAAAAAGTGCAAATGTGTACAGAATAGTTAGCACTGTAGTTATGAAGTTTGGATACTACTTTACCAAATTGAATAGAAAAATGCGTGGGATTTTCTTCAGTTTTATCACCATAGCAACCGATTTTTTCCTTGGAAACGGAGTTTTATTTGCAGAATATTGCAGTTTAAGAGCTTAAATGTCTTGGATTTTTTCATAACCGAGAAGAAAATACATAAAAACTTTAAATTACTATCATCAAGTGTTGTTGACTTCAATTGTTACCACAGAAACACATATTAACCATAGCAACATCCACTCTGAAACTGCATAAATAGAAATTTATGTAAAAAATACATAAATAGAGGGTGTTTATTTTCAAATTGTAACATGACTGCATGCTTTGCTTCACTCACAGTCTTGTTTGTTTTTTTTCCTTCAGATTTTTCAATAAATGTAATATATAATGTAATATTGGGGTTAGAAGGTAAAAAAAAAAAGGGGGGGGGGGGGGTAGGTTCATTTTTTTAAAGATATCATACATGAAGATTTTTGAAAAGATAACGTTTGGTCGGCGAGCCTGATTATAAATAGAATCATTTTTTTTCTCTCAGAAATTTCTTATATAACATCGATATAACTTGGTTTTAGCTTCAGAGCTAAGTTAAGGTTCATTGTAGTTGTCATGTTTTGGGATTTTTGTCAGATTTTGGGAAACCTCAAGTTTTATTCATTTGAATGCCTAAAGAATAAATTTGTAAGGGTTCTGCGAAACCCAGTGTCTTGGCTACTTTTGCTGTAAATCGCAGGCTCAACAGAAATGAGGAAAAAAATCGGTAAAAATATTCCTTTTGATACTATCTTTTGATTGTAAGAAGCTTCTGTCCAAGTTTGGTAAAAATCCAGGATAGTTTATGAATCTAATAAATGTTTTAAAAACTTTTACTGCAGACTGTATGTCATGTTAACTGGAAGAAAATCTAAGTTCATTTAAAAGTAAAATACGGAAAAAATGGATTTATCTTTTTACAAAACTTACTTCTAGATACTATCTTATGATCATAAATAAGTTTCTGTCCAAGTTTGGTACAAACCCAGCATGCCAGGATAGTTTGAAAAAGTTATTAAAATTCTAAAAACTTTAACCACAGAGTAAATGTAATGTTTCCCCGCAGAAAAAAATAAGTCCATTTATAAGTAAAATACGGAAAAAAAAGAATTTTATTTTAAACAAAATTTACTTCTGGATACTATCTTATGATCATTGGAATCTTGTAGAGAGTTGTCTTATTAACAATTATACCACATCTTAAGATCAAATGGTCACTTTTAGAAATTTCTTTATAGTTAACCAACAACATTCAAACTTGATCTCTGTTTTGTGGTAATAAGCATTGTGTATACATGTTTCATAAGATTTGATTGAGGCAAACTATAATTGCAAAATAGAAACCAACTTTGTGACGACTAATGTACTGACGGACATGGATTAAACCTACTACAACGCCCCCTCCCCCTCCCAAATTGCGGCGTGGCCATAAAAGTGTTTATTTTAGTTTTTGCCATTGTACCTTGAATCGATCAAATGTGTGCACAACGCGTGGGACATCGGAAATTTATTCTTTTTTTACACATGGGACACTAAAGTCTTGTATTCATGAATGATTACAACTTGTTGGGACTACAAAACATTGATAATTACAAAGAAAAATAACATTGGTATGTACTGCGCTGTTTCTAGTGTTGCATTTAATTAAATAAGACCATGTGTGGAATTTGTCTTCAAATTATTACTGTTATTAATCTTGTATTTATGCAAATATTCTCAGCTTAATGGTTTCATTCCAAATCTCGGGATTAATGCAGTCTTTTATAAAGGTTACAGAGACAGATACAGAAAATAGGGGCGTAATTCATGTAAAGGTTAAAAAAACGTTGAGAATAGCAAAATATTTTTTTTGAAATTTGAACCTACAAGAAGATGCTCCGCAGGGAGCAGCTTTATACGACCGCAGAGTTCGAACCCTGAATATTGGGCAAGTATGGACACAACATTCAAGCTTGATACAGCTCTGAATTTGGATTGTGATTAAATAGTTGACACAACAAAGGTTGAGAACTTAAACTTAAAAGCTTTAAATTTTAAATTGGACATTACCTATTATGGTCCAATATCCAAAATCAAAATACATGGTTAGATTCAGCATATCAAAGAACTCCAAGAATTCAATTTTTTATGAAATCAAATAAAGTTCAATTTCGGACCCTTTAGACCTCAATGTGGACCAATTTGATAACCGGTCCCAAACATCAAAAATCTAAATACATGATTAGATTAAGCATATATCAAAGAACCCCAAATATACAATTTTGTTGAAATCAAACAAAGTTTAATTTTGAACCCCAATTTGGACCAACTTGAAAACTGGGCCTATAATCAATAACCTAAGTACATGTTTAGATTCAGCATATCAAAGAACCACAAGGATTTAATTTTTGTTGATATCAAACAAAGTTAAATTTTGGACCACAATTTGGACAAACTTGAAAACTGGGCCCATAATGAACAAGAGGCTCTCAAGAGCCTGAATCGCTCACCTTAAATGATTTGCTTAAATCTTCTATCAATGATTATTTTGGGTTTCAATTTATATAAATGGTTCTTCAATTCTGTCATATCTTCTTCAAAAGTAAAAACAAGAGTGGACACACTGAAATGTTTCGTTTGTCTCGTGTTCATAATATAATTTATGATGAAAGTATAAAAAAAACATTGTATACCTCAAGCATAACATTATTGCTGTTTACAGTTTATCTACATCTATAATAATATTCATAATAATAACCAAAAACAGCAAAATTTCCTTAAAATTACCAATTCAGGGGCAGCAACCTAACAACGGGTTGTCCGATTCATCTGAAAATTTCCGGGCAGATAGATCTTGACCTGATAAACAATTTTATTCCTGTCAGATTTGCTCTAAATGCTTTGGTTTTTGAGTTATAAGCTAAAAACTGAATTTTACCCTTATGTTCTATTTTTAGCCATGGCGGCCATGTTTTTGATGAAATGGGAATTAAAACACAAACTTTATTCTAGATACCCTAGGAATCAATCAGATGAAGTTTGGTTTGAATTGGTTCAGTAGTTTCAGAGGAGAAGATCTTTGAAATAGTTTACGACGGACGGACGACGGACGGACGACGACGGACGCCAAGTGATGGCAAAAGCCTACATTTCCTTTTTAGCTAAAAATCTAAGTACATGTTTAGATTCAGCATAATTATCAAAGAATCCCAAGGATTCAATTTTTGTTAAAATCAAACTTAGTTTAATTTTGGACCCTTTGGACCTTAATGTAGATCAATTTGATAACCGGTCCCAAACATCAAAAATCTAAATACATGATTAGATTAAGCATATATCAAAGAACCCCAAATATACAATTTTGTTGAAATCAAACAAAGTTTAATTTTGAACCCCAATTTGGACCAACTTGAAAACTGGGCCTATAATCAAAAACCTAAGTACATGTTTAGATTCAGCATATCAAAGAACCACAAGGATTTAATTTTTGTTGATATCAAACAAAGTTAAATTTTGGACCACAATTTGGACAAACTTGAAAACTGGGCCCATAATGAACAAGAGGCTCTCAAGAGCCTGAATCGCTCACCTTAAATGTTTTGCTTAAATCTTCTATCAATGATTATTTTGGGTTTCAATTTATATAAATGGTTCTTCAATTCTGTCATATCTTCTTCAAAAGTAAAAACAAGAGTGGACACACTGAAATGTTTCGTTTGTCTCGTGTTCATAATATAATTTATGATGAAAGTATAAAAAAAACATTGTATACCTCAAGCATAACATTATTGCTGTTTACAGTTTATCTACATCTATAATAATATTCATAATAATAACCAAAAACAGCAAAATTTCCTTAAAATTACCAATTCAGGGGCAGCAACCTAACAACGGGTTGTCCGATTCATCTGAAAATTTCAGGGCAGATAGATCTTGACCTGATAAACAATTTTATACCTGTCAGATTTGCTCTAAATGCTTTGGTTTTTGAGTTATAAGCTAAAAACTGAATTTTACCCTTATGTTCTATTTTTAGCCATGGCGGCCATGTTTTTTGATGAAATGGGAATTAAAACACAAACTTTATTCTAGATACCCTAGGAATCAATCAGATGAAGTTTGGTTTGAATTGGTTCAGTAGTTTCAGAGGAGAAGATCTTTGAAATAGTTTACGACGGACGGACGACGGACGGACGATGACGGACGCCAAGTGATGGCAAAAGCCTACATTTCCTTTTTAGCTAAAAATCTAAGTACATGTTTAGATTCAGCATAATTATCAAAGAATCCCAAGGATTCAATTTTTGATAAAATCAAACTTAGTTTAATTTTGGACCCTTTGGACCTTAATGTAGATCAATTTGAAAACGGGATTAGATTAGATTAGATTCGGCATATCAAAGAACCCCAAATATTCAATTTTTGATGAAATCAAACAAAGTTTAATTTGGACCCTTTTTCCTAAACCGTTTGGACCAAAACTCCCAAAATCAATCCCAACCTTCCTTTTATGGTCATAAACCTTGTGTTTAAATTTCATAGATTTCTATTTACTTATACTGAAGTTAGGGTACGAAAACAAAGAAAAATGCTTATTTGGGCCCTCTTTGGCCCCTTATTCTTAAACTATTGGGACCTCAACTCCCAAAATCAATCCCAACCTTCCTTTTGTGGTCATAAACCTTGTGTTTAAGTTTTATTTATTTCTATTCACTTATACTAATATTATTATGCGAAAACCAAGAATAATGCTTATTTGGATCCTGAATTTTAATTTCGGGATAGTAGTACAACAAAGGAGTTATTAATGATATGTTAATAGCTACATGTATATTTAAAGAGGATTCCACTATACTGGACTTCTGATATTAGCGATCAACAATTGACTATTATTATTGTTTTTAAGTCACCACCAACTTAAAATGTGTTCAATTTGCCTGTCCGTCTATCCGTCCGTCCATCACACTTAAGTTTCAGTTTAGAAATGCTTTGACCAAATGGTTCTATTATTGGTTTGTTAATATTATGTTACAGGTCAATTTTGTGATTTATGCTGGAAGAACATCTTAGACGGGTGTGTGCCATAAGAAATTAAGAATTTTCTTACAATTGTTAGGGCCATATCTATCTTGCCTTGCCATAAGCCAGGTTGGCCCTCTTATTGTAAACCCATGAAGTTCATCATCTGCTAACTTCCAAAAATTGATAATCAGATGATGAACTCGGAACAAAGTCCGACCAAATGCAATTATGTTTTGAATTATCTACTTGTATGCAACATTTTAAAAAATCAACATACCCCCTACCCCTTATCTTTTCAAAAATCTTCATGTATGATATCTTTAAAAAAATGAACCTACCCCCCCCCCCCCCCCCCCCTTACCTTCTAACCCCAATGTTACATTATATATTACATTTATTGAACAATCTGAAGGAAAAAAACCCAGACAAGACTGTGAGTGAAGCAAAGAATGAAGCCATATTCCAATTTGAAAATAAACACCCTCTATTTATGTATTTTTTTACATAAATTTCTATTTTTGCAGTTTTTAAGTGGATGTTGCTATGGATAATATGTGTTTCCGTGGTAACAATTGAAGTCAATAACACTTGACAATAGTAATTTAAAGTTTGAGTTGGCTTTTATGTATTTTCTTATTGGTTATAAAACAATTCAGGACATTTAAGCTCTAAAACTGTAATATTCTGCAAATAAAAACTCTGTTTCCAAGGAAAAAATCGGTTGCTATGGTGATAAAACTAAAAAAAATCCCACGCATTTTTCTATTTAATTTGGTAAAGTAGTATCCAAACTTCATTACTCCAGTGCTAACTATTCTCTACACATTTGCACTTTTTTTAAAAACACCTGAGAAAATTTGATAATTTCGAAAAAAATCCCAATTTCAGAAATGTTGAAAATATGCATTTTTTCGCAAAATTTTTCAAAAAATATACAAACTTGGTTGACATGCAATCTTCACTAAAATGAAGCTTAAACCAAGTTGTATAAATGTTACATATGAACATTAATGAAAAATGCATGATTCTATTCATAATCAGGCTCTAAAATGTGGTGATTTAGCTGATTTTTTAATGATTTTACAATGCTTAACAACCCAAAAATAGTGTGTCCGTTACCATGGCAACCACTCATATTTTCACACTCAAAATTATTTTTTGAGCTTTATTCATTTATTGCTTCTATTACTCCAATTATAGATAAAATCTGGAACCCCCTATATATCACATGTATATGGCACTCTGCCTGGTTCTTATAAAGAGCTGTACTTAAGTGGCGATTGCATAGGTTGCAGCGTTCAATGAAGATATTGTCAGAGATTTTTGTTAAATATATCTAGGGAGAAGAAAGCTCCGGAGAAGAAAGCTCCGAATTTTGCGTTATTGTCGAGGTATTGGAAATAATAACTTTGAAGGAGAATGTTTTTGGTTTAGTTCATTCTAGGAGTTTAAGAGCACATTTATTTTTTTTGAATGTTCATACGTTAATTTAGAAAAAGATATTTGTATCTTCAATTTATGACGAAGACAGTCCGCATTGCACGATTTTTAATGGCGGATTTGTAATGAGGTTACTAAATTTATTTTTATTAATTTCAGCTATGGCTCAGGTATTGAAGCCAAATTGCTCCCTGGCGGGTAAAAGTTTAATCCCGATCATTTTGAGGGTAAAAAACGCAGATGCAGAAGCGGTTTTAGAGCTGTCAAGACTGAAAAAAGATGAACCTTTAGAGAGTTTAACAAAAGTCGAATTAATTTCTCAGTTTGAGAAGCTGACAGGTAATTTATAATTTATTATAACGTTTTCTTAAGACTTTCAGAGAACCTTGTATTCAAAGTAAATATGGCTTTAATGTTTTGTTTTTGATAATTTAATTAGCTTCATTTGACCGATAATGCTCTTTTGAACAAACATTTTTGTTAGAAATGTAGATCTGCATCTGGTGTGATAAATTTAGCCTTTGGTTTTTATGTTAATTCTTGTTGTTTAGTGTCATCAGAAGTTATGATTTTATTGACGGTAACTTGGCAAGTTACCTCCGAGATTTTCGCTTTTCACGGTTCGTGATTTTTTACACATTATACATGAAATTGCATCTGTTCCGTTTGATTGATTAGTGCCTTATTTAATTCCAGGTGAATCCGTTAAAGATGTATTAATTGTTCTGTGTGGGAAGGATGACACTATAGAGAATGTGAGACTACTAGTGCATGAAAGCATATTGTTAGCCAATTTTGTTGGTGCTAGAGGTCAGAGGTTAAGTACTAGTAATCCCAGTACAGATACACAAGCGGCGAAAGGTATGAATGTTTCTTTTTACCTTTTTTCTTTGGATAAGTTTGCTTGTCCGTCTGTTCTAATTTAGCCCTTTTTAAATGCTTATCGAAGATTATATCTCCTTATTTGTAACTTGATGTTTATGGACCTTTATGTAGGCTTTTGTTTATTTAAGTGAGATATTATTCACGGCAACATTTCATTCACGGCAACACATATCGTTCACGGCAACAGATCTAGTTTTGTTTTGTTGCATTTTCAAGAAATCTGGATTTCAATGCTAAGTAAACTTAATTTTTTACAGAAAACAAGACTTGATAATTTTATATAGTTTTTCGTTATTTCGTTTTACACTTAATTTTGTTTTAATGTTGGCACTACTTTCATGGTTTCCTACATTTACAGCTTACGAAGGTTATTTAGAGCAAGACATTGTCCTGTATTTGTATTGCTAGTATGTTTTAATATTCTTGATTTTCCTTTTGATATATATTTAAAAACTGTTGCAAGGAAGTTTAGTTATTTTTCGTTTTGTTTGTTGTAGGAAGTGATGGCAAAGCGGCGCAGGGAGACCCATCCACAACAAACCAGCAGCTGCAAGCAATGAGACAAGACCTGGATGAGTTGAAGAAAAATTCAAAGGTTTTACAGGTAGATGAAGCACTATCTTACGTTAGAACTTTGGCAGCAAGACCAAAACTCACAACACCGGGAGTATTACTTGCGGCCATCGAAATTTTGGTTGATGCAGCTAACAAAGCGAATCATAAGGACTGTTCTTTATTTTCAAAATCTTTTTCAATGTGTTAAAAAATACGAAGATAATGTTGATTTTTGTGGGCTCGTCTTAAAGTTATTTGGTTCCCAGGAGGACAAGAAGATTTCCTCCTTAATTTCAGACTGGGCAAAATCTAAAAAAATACGAGGAACCATCAGGTTCAAAGGAGAGGCAGGATATATTAGATGCTCCACCTACTTCAGCTCCTGCATTTCCTGGATATGGATATCAGAATCCAGGTTTTGGTTTCCCGTATCCTAATTTTTATCCAGGGCCAAACTATAATTCAGGTGGTTTTAGGCCTCCAAGAATGCAAGGAGGTAGAGGCAGGAGAGTGTCAAACGGTGTATGTTATTTTTGCAAGGAGTCGGGACATTTTATTGCAAATTGTCCAAAGATGAAAAAAGACAATTAATTAATATGTATTTTGTATATTTTATAATTTTAATCTTTTAGATGCCTTTCCCTTTCCCAGGAGTTTCGATCTCCAGTGAAAAATTTTTCACGCGGGCAAGGGTTGAGTGTCTCTCTCCTTTATTTTATTTTATAAATCTGAAGCAATTTTTCAGAGTTGAAAAGATTTCCTTTTTGTTAATTTCAGAATATCAGGGATCATGAACCTTTGGCTAAGAAAGAAAAGTTTGAGCCAGAAATTCCAGATTGGGAGTTAAAATCTGGTTTCGATCCACTTAGCGTTAAATTAAGAAAGCAAAGTGACATACTTTTAGTAAATTATAAAGGAGAGATAACCCAACCCTCTCATTGCTTACCAAGTGCTGAAGAGGTTGTAAATGGTAGCGACTATGATTTTGAGGATCTGTCTTTTTTAGATCCTAATTTTTTCAAAGCAGGAAATTTAATGCATTGTTCAGAACAATGGGAGGAAATAGGTTGTCCTGGTGAAATTTTGGACTGGATTAAACAGGGGGTAGATATTAGGCCCATGTTTAAACATTTTAAGGGAAATTTTAGGGGTCGTTGTTACGATTCAAGTCTTCCCAAACCTGCTTATTTTCAAAATTCTGCTAGTTGCAAAGGATTTGAGAAGTTTTTGTGTGACATTTTATTAGAAAGAATAGCCAATGGATCATTAACTGTAATTGGCAGAGTTGGGGAATGTGATCCGCCGTTACTTGTTTTACCTATCACTATTGAGCCATCAAAACCACGTATGTGCCATGATGAAAGATACTTGAATTTATGGATTAAGGATTTCCCTTTTTCGTTAGATACTCTTAAAGAGGTTCCTAGATTAATAGAAAAAGGATTCTTTCATGGCATCTCTTGATGATAAGTCTGGTTACGATCATATACTTTTAAATCCCAATTCTAGACAGTATTTTGGAATTCAGTTTGCAGGCTGGTACATGGTTTTTAACTCTCTTCCTTTCGGCTTCAAAGCTAGTGCTTTTATTTATCACACTACTGGTCTGGTTCCAATTAGCTATTGTCGCTCCCTTGGTGTACCTTCTTTATTGTACATAGATGATAGGTTAGTTTGCGAGTTTAAAAATACAAGTTTGAAGAAAAAATCAGGTCATGCCGAATTGGTAAAAAGTCTGTACATTCTGTGTCAGGTTCTTGTTAGATTGGGATATTTTTTAAACTTGGAAAAGTGTTGTTTTATACCAACCAGGTGTTTGAAATTCTTGGGAATGTTTTGTGACTCAGCTAAACTGGCCTTTATCTTGCCGGAGCAGAAAAAAAGAATCATTTAGAATTTTAAGGGAATCTATCCTTGACGGCAATGACGTAGGCATTAAAACCCTTCAACGTTTCGCAGGAAAATGTATTTCATTTTTTCTTGCTGTCCCCTCTGCCAGATTGTTTTCAAGAGAAATCAATAGGGCCATAAGCCTTGCTTCTAAAAATAGTAAGAAAATTAACATTACAAAGAGTTAAAAGAGGAGTTAGAATATTGGCGTTTTTTGGATAATTGGAAGGGAACTGCCTCTTTGTGATTAGAAACCCATTTACAATTGATTTTAGCAACTGACTCGTCGCTTTTTAAGTGGGGTGCCTTTATGATTTGCAAAGAGGTTACGGTAGAGTTTGGTGACTTTTGGAATAAGAATGATAGCTCTCCTATCCACGGTAAGGAGGCAAATGCCCTACTACACTCCCTCTGTTCTGTTAAAGAGAGAATTGTCGACTCTCGGGTGGACGCGTTTTGTGATAATCTTGCGGTAGCTAATGCTTGGAGTAATCAAGGAGGTAGAGACCCCTCGTTGAATGGAGTTTCTTTCAAAAACAGTTAACATGGACCTACGTCTTGTATATGTTAGTTCTAGTAGAAACCCTGCTGACAGGGAGTCCAGAAAGTTGAGATTATCAGATGCTATGTTATCTCCTATGAAGTGGAAATTTGTTGAAGAGAGGTTTGGTCCAAACACTTCAGATTTGATGGCATTAGACTCGAATGCTATGAATGATACTAATGGTAATCAGGTAAAACATTTTACACCATTCCCCACAGTTCTTTCAGATGGTGTTAATGTTTTTTCTCAGGACTTGAATTTGGAAAAAAACCCTTATGTGTTCCCCCCTTTTTGTTTAATTTTTCCCGTTTTGTAGTTTTGTGCTCAGATTGGGGTTAAGAGTTGTACATTTGTGGTTCCTGAGTTGTTTCCAAGACCAGTGTGGTGGCCTTTTTTTCTGGGAACATGTGTCAGTATGGAATGTTTTAGCTGAACGAAATGAACACAAAGCCCTGTTGTACCCATCTACTAAAGGGTTTAAGTTGGACACTAATGGTTTACCATGGCGTTTAATTGTCGCACGACTTCATTTTTAGTTGCACCTTTTTGTAGAATGGTGTACCACGAGTTTGGCTGCCAGCAGAACAGTGTTTAGTGTGTGGTTATGCAAATGATGTTGGGTATCAATTTTGCCAGTCATGTGGACAAAACCCCGTTTTGATTGAAAGTTCGGAAAGAATCACGAGTAATTGTTCAGTGGAAAGGCGTTTGAGATATTTAGAGTTTAGTTGGAAGCACTAGTTATAATAAGAAAAAACTTTCGCTGGAAAAAGAGTTTGAGAAGTTTTTATTTGGAGGTGAACCTGTTAAGTGTTTAAAAACCGCTTCCCCTTTAGATGTATGGCGATTTATGGTCATGAAGGATTCAAGGGGGAAAACGCAAGTACATGACTTAACATGTGAATTTCTTGGTAAGTTGGGTATTCAGTCATGTCAGTGTCCGTTAAGGTTAGCAGCGGGAACTGTTCAGTCTATGCTAGGACAATTAAAAGCTATATTTGAATCTAATGGTCGGGGTTCTGAGTGGAATGAAATAACTAAAATTGGTAATCCTGTGTGTAGTCCAGAGGTAGACAAATATTTGCATGCTATTCAGTTTGAGCAGTCAAAATCCCATGTTGTACAAAAACAGGCAAAACTTCTATTTTTAGACAAACTCCGATCAATTAGTGTTCATATTGATGATTTGTTGTTGGATCCTGTTTTGAAATCCTCTGAAAGATTCATATTCCTTAGAGATCAAGCTTTCTTCAAAGTTCAATACTTTTCAGGGGACAGAGCGAATGACTTGGGCTTGTGTATTTCACAAGAGGTTAAATTATTACCAAATGGTGACGGTTTTCTATTTTCACACACAGTAGGCAAAACACTTGGAAAAGGGAAAGTGAATGAATTTTCCATCTTAAGATTTGATGATACTTTAATTTGTCCAGTTAAAGCACTGGAAAGGTATGTTGAAGGTGCCAGGGCACTTGGAGTTGATTTACGGTTTGGTTATTTATTCCGTACTTTGAGTAAAAATCGAAAAGATGTTACTGACAATCCTGTATCTTCGAATGCTATGTATGATCGCTTGAGGAAATATTTAAAGAAACTCGATATTTACGACGGTGAGACCCCTCATGGAATTCGGGGAGCTTGTGCTATTACTTTAGCTTTGTCAGGGGGGTCTACAAGTGACGTCATGCAGCATATAGGTTGGTCTTCTTCGTCCTCTTACCAAAGATATAGTAGATTGTCAAGTATGGTAGGACGAGGGTCAGTCACTTCCATCATGGCTAATACAGGGGTTTCTGAATCTAATATTTGTAGATCTATATTCGAGTCGTATTGTGAGGTCAATAAACTTTCCAGTGCTTTTCAGTGACAATTTGAAGTGTTTAGAGTAAAAGTTTGTTACTTTTGATGCTTGTTTAATTATTTTTTGTATTTTGAGGGAATTATGTACTACTACTTTTATGTATATTGACTATGACTAACTTGTATTTTGAGGGATATTATGTATTTCTATAAGTATGAAGGTATGTTAAAATTTAATTTTGTGAAGACGTACTGTATTGAATACACTTTTCTTTAATAAATATTACTTTTCATAATCTGTTTAACGTAATTTGTTTTGAAAACAAGTTTATTAAGTTTAGAGGGAGAGTTGTGGTTTCTGTTCTATTTAGATATGCGAATTGCTTACATCAACAACATTTGATCTTGGCTGGTTTGTTGTCTCATTGGTAATTAAACAACATCTGATTTTTTATGGATAAAAATGGACAACATATTACACATGTCATTCTCTACACATTCTTTTTATTTCATACATGTAGTGGATGTATTGAATATTCAAGAGTATTTCCCTGATTATGGGAAATAAGGGATAAAGGGCAAAGACACCAAACATTTCTTAGTTACCCGATGTAATACATAAAAACCATCTAGAGCTCATGCACCACTTGATCGTTCTTGACGTATGCAAAACCTACTGCATAACAGATAGTTCGCTCTGTGTGTCTATAAACATAAGAGCAGTTCAACTGAAAATATTAACACTTTATTTTAAGTCATAGGTTGCATACGTTTGTTAAAATTCATGATATGGAGCATGCACGTGAAAGTCTCAGAAACAACACAAGAAGTACACGGAATAGTTAGCAGTTGGCATAATTTGCTTTTACCAGTTCAGTTTTCTGCATGGGATGTATTCATTTGAAATTTCTTAACTTTTTGATGTTTGCTTAGATGGCGATATTTCAAGTTTTGTCATGGACTCAAAACTCCCATTTGTTTAAGAATTTTGACTTCTTCATTTATACAAGACAATTTTTAAGTTTTGGGTGAGTATTGGGAATGTTAAAGGTTAGAATTGGGAATTATAAGTGTGTTGTCGTTATACTAGCTTATAGTATTGAGGTCTGCTGTGTAACCCAATTTTCACCCAATACTCATATTAATTTGGTCATATCGAGCAAGGGCTCACCTATGATATTACTATATCATAAGTGAGTCCCGCGAGATTTGACCAATACATTCAGTTTGGCCGCTGCTATCAAAGCAAAGCGGGACTTGCACATGCTCTGCATGATGTCGATACAAAGGTGGACTTGCACATGCTCTGTGCATGCTGTCGAAGGTGGACTTGCACACACTCTGTGCATGATGTCGATACAAAGGTAAATTTGCACATGCTCTGTGTATAATGGTGGTGCCGTACAGATGGAATGAACGTGTGACGTCGGTACAAAACTTTTCAAAAGTTCAAACCCAATTTTCACCCAATACTCATATTAATTTGGTCATATCGAGCAAGGGCTCACCTATGATATTACTAGAGCCATGGTTCTCACCGAACAGCAAGCTATAAAGGGCCCCAAAAATTACTAATGTAAAAATAAAAAAAAAATCAATCAAAGAAGACTTTATTGGACTCGTGCAATGCCAAAAACAAAAATATTGACGGACAGTAGGATAGTTTAGCGTTGACCTCTATTTAGAAGATGAATGTGGAAATAAAAAAAATAGGGAATATACATCAATGAGACCGCAAACTATCAAACCATTTAAAGGTTATGCCGACATCAATATCAAATCCTATTTCACACTACGACACTCTCCCTCTCCAGGAGATCCATCCATCCTCCTCCAAATATTTCTTGGGGAATAAGAAAATGACAGAATTTACACTAAAAAAATCAGTTCAGAAAAAGACCAAATCTGTGATAAAACATTGAATTTATTCTGACATGTTTATGTATTGATTAATTTTTGCTGTAATTTAAAACAACATTCTGCCCATTGGCTATGGAGGGCAAACACTATGCTTGGAAGGATGTGTTTGCTTATTGCTGAACTCCTCTTCATATCGACGGTCCATTTGAGAGTTTTAGCAAGGGTTCTTTGATATGCAGAAATTGATGCACTCTCTTTTCACATGTCATTAAAGCAATATCATGAACAGTGCAGAAAAATATCGTGCAATCGCCCAAGTAAATTCGTGTGAACTTACTAGTAAATAACTCTTAGATTTAAAAGATAGCTCTTTGAACACTAAAAAGCGTTTGAAGAACCAGAGAATATCATATTTAATGAGGTTTTTTTTCTCCGATTAAACACATTTCTTGAACAATTTTTTGTCGAAATCAAAAGACATTTCTGGAACTGTTCAAGTATTCTCGCTGGACAGACATGAAACTTGCAATGAGGGTCGATTGAAAACAAAACTTTACGACAAAAGAGATGATTTCAGCTTTTCAATTGTGAACTTGAACATTCCAGCAGCACCTGCATACGGTGTATATATCTCCCAATTGATACGATGTTCCCGTGCCTGCATTTTCTATCATGATTTTCTTGATAGAGGGTTATTGCTCAGAAGGAAGCTATTAAATCAAGAGTTCCAAATGGTGAAGTTGAAATCTGGCATCAGTTCGTAAATTTGACGGACGCAATCACGAGTTGGTTGACCGTTATGGAATAACCGTTTCACAAATGATATTGAATATGTTCCTTACGTCGTAACTACAATCCCCTTCCCTTTCATGAATGTGACCTACCGAATTAGACTATTTACCGGATTTGTTATTTCATAAGCATAGTTTTTGGTGGGGTCCGTGTTGTTTATTCTTTAGTTTTCTATGTTGTGTCATGTGTACTATTGTTTTTCTGTCTGTCTTTTTTCATTTTTAGCCATGCCGTTGTCAGTTTATTTTCGATTTATGAGTTTGATTGTCCCTCTAGTATCATTCGTCCCTCTTTTGCAACATAAAATGCGAAAAAAAGACCAAAATAATATTCAAACAAAACGATTGCAAATGTCAGATTCAAATCACACTACATTTAATCATTAGAAGTCTTCAAACCAAAACGAACATAAATTTAAAACAGTCTACAACCAATCTTGATAAAAAAAAAAAAACTTATGAGTCTTGTGTAGACGAAACGCGCGTCAGGCGAACTAAATTATAATCCTGGTACCTTTGATAAATATTTATTAAGAGAGTTCCAAACATTCGTTTCAAATACTATTAATTAAGAAACATCCATTAATGGACACGAACACTTCATGCAATAACACTGACTTTAGACTGATTCCAATAATGAGAGTTATAAGAAATAGCATTGACGTATAGAAAATGCAATATATTTAGAACACGTCTACAAGCAAGGCCGTAGCTACCATTGAGGCAAGTGAGGCAATTGCCTCACTAAAATTTCGACACTTGATTTTTTTTTTTTATACATATATATAAATATAATAGTCATTTGTTGTTCTGTCTCAACCTTAATTTCTATAACTTGTCATCATTAGTTTTAAACTATTCTTCCTGGATATAACTAAGCATCTCAACGGGTGATGTTTCTCGATTACATTAACCTATAGTAACGATAATCATCATTGATCTTGAGTTAAAAACAGGCTCTTGCAGAAAAAGGAAAACGGCACTGAAGGTAAAGAAGGAACAATTCTAGTAAACTATTTTTTTTAACAGAGTCCGAGTATAGCATATAACTTCATTAGAACAATCAAAAAACGATAAGTAGACTGACAAATACAGTACTGGTCTTCGGAAGGGGGCAGTCCTGTCTGCGTATTCATTTCTCCGTTTCACCAACTTTTGACAAATCAAGTACTGGGCATCGCAAGGGGGCAGTCCTGTCTGCGTATTCATTTCACGGACTTTAAACTGTCTCTTTACAGATAAATGAAATATAAATAATATGAAACATGAATGAATGCATGGATTTGTGTTTATCCATGTTTCTTTAACCTTAAAAATCGAAAGAATATCCTATATTCCAATTTGATATTATTGAGGAATGGTAGAACCTTTAACACAGGATTTTGTCTTTACTTATTCGGGACTACGGAATTTCGTTTCTTTATATTCGGGGTTTCGGAATTGGACACCCCCAAACCCTAAGCCCTAAATTTATAGATTCTGGAACTAAAATACCACCAACTATTTCCAGAAATAATTTGAAATTACGGAACTACATGTACAAACGTCAAAAAATCCATTCCAATTCTCCTGTACCCATATATACTTACTCTATAGATAGAATCATATACATGTATCTTATCTCATTCTATCCCTAGTTTGTCTACTCTTTGTCAGCATAAAATCGAGTTTAATATTTTGTAACTGCGACTGTATGATGGTGCTTACAGGAAAGCTTATTTCCCTTTTGCAAACAAAACTGTTACTACCGATGCTGCTACCAGATTGCTGATGGAGAAGGAATTGGAAGAAGACATTGATCATTGTGTTGATGATGATGTGCTACCTTTAAAAACACAGACTGCCCTGAAACAACTGAAAACTTGGAAAAGAGCATGCATGAGTGGCGCGAGATTGTGCGGTCTTGCCATGCTCCATGTTCATCGCGATAAGGATATCAGCAGACCAAATTATGATTCTGAAAAGATTTGACTGAACCGGCCATAGAAAACTTTGGAAAACTGAATCGATGTTTGTTCTATGTTCTGGCAGCAGACTCAAATCAGTGATATTTGGATGATTATCTTACATATAAATTTAAATAAAGTTGTTAAAAATTTGGTGTTAGTAAAAGCAAGGATTTGTATAGTAAACTATACAAATCCTTGGTAAAAGTCTAAAAAAATGAAAAATTTATATAAAAAGTGTCCAAATTCAAAACATTATCAAACTCTCTAAAAATGCCTAGAATGCAGGATTTTGCACCATTCATTACATACCCTCCAAAAACAAAATTTCGCCTCGCTTCGCTCGGCTCAATTATTTTGCCTCACTAAAATAAGATGCCTAGCTACGACCTTGACAAGTTGTAACTTAGGCGGAGGGAACACGTTTTTGGATGACAATGTCTTTAAATGATAATACATATATTACACTACAGTTTTAAAATCGACTTTTATTTCAATTTGAACAAGTTTTCAAAGCAAAGACTTTGACCTCAAGTAGATTTAAGTAATCCGTTCCATGGAGTTGGAGCTTGACGTAACGACCTTTCATTCGTTTGGTACATCCGAGCACTAGATGTTCACCTATCTGACTTGGACCTTTGTAGTGTGCACATAACTTCATATCATTCAAAGTTAGTCCAATAGTAACATCCATGTTGCGAGTTCGTTCAGCTAAATATAAGACAAAAGTAACTGTTGAAATGAATAGATTTTACAGGGAAATTTATAATTACGTACTGAACTGCTGCCAAAAGTTAATTTTAAGATTAATTGGTATTATATTTTGGGGGCTTTAAAGTACAATAATATAATTGGGGTTTCCTTATCATTTTCTGACATACATGAATATTGTCAGAAGTTACATATCACACAAGCTTACGATTCACATGTAATATCTGTGAGGGATGATAATAACACTACCATTAAATATAGAATTTAAATATAGTCCCACACGGACTAAATAAAATACCGTACAGCCTCCAACAATGAACACACCAATATCGTATATGATATTCATTTGATGTTTTAGTTTTATAACGATTTCATTAAACATTGATAATTTACGTTGATTCACGTTCTTTTAGTTTTAACAAGGCGTTTCCCTATAAAAAAAAATTACCAAAAATTCGTTCTGTATTACACATAAGGAGTTTTATTATTATTCGCATTTTCAAACACAGTTTATTTTATTGGAATGCACTTACCACAACAGTCTTTACGATTCCATATTTCTACTCTTTCAACCAGATATTCTCTTCCCAAATTTACCCACCAGAAAGGATTTCGCTCTCTGTTAGTAGCTATTATATGCACGTCTCCAGTAGGAAATAGTCCATCTACACCGTTACGTGAGCTATAATCATTGGAGTTTAGGAGTGTTGAACTTTGACCAGTTTGCTTTTTGTATGCAACGTCTTCAATGCATTTGTAGATTATAGTCCCTGTTTGTTGAAAAAAATTAACATGTTATATCATAGATATTTCAAATTATTCTGGTTAAGATGACGCAGACCTCTTTTTCGTGAAATATGTTATAATCTTAAATCGATTCCGAAAGTATTGCAATTTGATTTAATAAATATATAATTCTTTATATGGTTTTCAGTTGCCACTAACCTACTGATTTTTTTTGATTTTTTTTACTTATTTACAAGAAAAATAAGTTGTAGTTGTTCGGGTATCTATCAATTCATTGTATTTATTTCGTAATTGCTTCCATGTAATATCACACAACACGTTTTAAGATTGTCTCATTTCACAACGTCTTCGAATTGAATGTATATCTTGAAAATCAAACTTGAATTAATAATTTTGAAGATACGAAATGAGCATGTTTTACCCGAAGTTACATACCTTGACTGTTTTTGATGAGTAGATCTTGTAGTATTTGTGTCTGTTTTGTAATCGTAGAGTTAACGTAGTCCATCATTTTTTGTAGATTTAAATCACACTTAATAAAATCATTTTTGCTCGAAATTGTAATTTGACACCCAGAAGACAGAGTATACAAAGATAACAAAGAGCCCACAACTATTAATGTTCCCATTACAGAATCTTGTAGCATTGTAGAGGGTGCTCGTCATATAGACATTTGTTGACACATATACAAGTTTTAACAACAAATTGTCACGCAAAATAATCATTTGTTATTTGATAGCAATATCTGTGTAAACTTGATCCTTTGAAATATACATACTTTCCGTGTTATACCTACAATAAACAGTAACAATGGACGACGATGCTATAGCAGTTGTCTGCCTTTTTCAGTGTATTGTTCTCTTCGTTTCTAATCACGTTGCCAAAAGAGCAAGATTGAATTTTCTATTCACATGTCATCGGGCCATCATTTGTTGTAAAAGTTTAAGAAGACTAAAAACAACATTTAGTCAAGTGGAACCAAACCTTGCCATATACTTTGTAACTTTTGTAACTTTTTAATTTCATGTTAGTTTTTCTTCTTCTTTTGTTAGTTACTTAGCGAAATTTAAATAGGGCGTGATTATGGTTTTACTGATTACGACTCCAACAAAATTTAATTTTAAAAAAACCAAGCATACACAATACTAGTAAAACATAGATATGGTCTTGTTTCATGAGAAATTCGATTAATAAAAAAACACTTTGAACTTTTGTACATTACTTGTTAATACTTTAAAACATACAGCAAATAGCAAAACAAAAATGAACTATATCACGATTCTTCAAATGTACTTAATCTGCTGATTAATCTTCCCGTCCCACACTCTGAAATTGGTTATACGTTACAAAAAGAAAACATCATGGCTGACAAGTTGACAGGTTGTCAATATGACAACAAAATTAAACACTTTCAATAATGTCAACTGCCGTTTGGTTGTGTATGTCCAGTTGACCCGAAGATACTACGTTCGCCTTATTATTTGCAGAGTGTTCTCGTGCATAGAAATTACTATATAAGTAATTGAATTTTGTAAACATTAAATAATATTGAATTCGTCCTCAAGGTTCTTCAACTTCGTTCTATATTTAGCTTTTCAACTTTTCATTATTCTGTCAATAAAACGGATCAATAAACAATATTCATACAAGTGGGAGGTTAAGCTAGCTTTAAAACAGAGTTTACCTACCATTTTCGTTGGAAAATGCATATACCATGACAGGTTCCGTTCATTGATAGCGTTTGATTTTGTCAGTTTATATTGACTTTCTTTTTTTTCTATTTTACTTTGAAGTTCGTTTTTTGTGTGTGTTGTTGTAAGAAACGTATCATTTTTATCTAAGAGGGTAAGGGGGGGGGGGGGGGGGGGGGCTGGTCAAAATACAGGAGGGATCAAGTTTTTTTCTGTATGTGGAAAAGAGGAGTGCACATTTGTTTTCTTTAATTCAAAGATCATTATTTTTTAAACATGTAAATAAGTATTTCACATACTTCAAGAGACAAAATTTCAAGAAGATTACAACAGTTAAAACAAAATATATTTTTAACACCATAGATTTACGGTTAAGCAATACATCACAAGACTTTGGTGATGTAGGAAGCTGCGTAGGTGCTTCATAATCCAAATAATTTAGTCGTTATATATACTGTAGTACGACGCTAGATTAAAACTGACGAGGAAAGGTAACAAACGGCCACCGATAGCTTTATTTTTGTGAAGCCTAGGTGGTTGGTGGTCTAGTGGGACGGCTACAGTGCAGGCGATTTGGTGTCACGAATCTCAGTAGCATGGGTTCGAATCCCGGCGAGGGAAGAACAAAATAATTGCGAAAGCATCAACCAAACAATGTAAGATCTGTAAATTTGCTTTCGCAAATGTTTGGTTCTTCCCTCGCCGGGATTCTAACCCATGCTACTGTGACATGACACCAAATCGCCAGCACTGTAGCCGTCCCGCTAGACCACACGACCACCTGGGCTCTACACAATATAGAGCCTTCGCTGGCCGTGTGTTACCTTTCCTCGTCAGTTTTAATCGTACTACAGTACATGTATATAAGGCATGAAGATGTTATTGTTACAGATCAGCTAAATTATCTATAGTAAAGGATCCTACAAATAAATGTAATATACAGTCACAGAAAATAATTATATTTATAAGTACGTCTGAGTCAGTGACAACTCTACAACAGATGTATCCATCGGATCGCCATCAATGATGGCGATACATGGCTGTGTAAAAAATGTATATACAACTCGTCTAAACATCAACCCAATATATATATTGCTGTTTTTAGACCCTTCTACAACGAAATTTGTTTTACATGCACACGTATAAAAATTGCGGTTTTTATCCAACGCAATCATAGGTTTGAACGTAGTTTTCAATTTAGACTCGTTTATATTTTTTTGTTTGGGCTTGTATCATATTTTCACTCCGGTTTATATGATCTGTTCATCCTATATTGACTCTTAAAATTCAAGAGTTTATCTAAAAATTAGGGTACTTTTTCTATGGCCTTTCAAATACCGTTTCGATCCCTAACATCACTGAAGAGACATTTATTGTCGAAATCCGGATCTGGTGTACTAAAAAATATTGACACCGTATGTTTGTGGCATAACATCGTGGCCATAAGTTAAAAAATGTTTTTCTGTTTAGTATTAAATTTATATTAAGATCCAAAATATTTTGTTACATCTTGTGATCAATTTTATTTGGCAATCGCCAATGTCAGTCAGCAGGGTTAAAGAACATCAGTAGTACGACCTGTTAGTCAAATGCGTTTTGTTTAAATATACTTTTTCACTTTTTTGGTCTTTTGGAAAATATTGTTTGTGCTGTTTTTAGACCCTTCTACAACGAAATTTGTTTTACATGCACACGTGTAAAAATTGCGGTTTTTATCCAACGAAATCATAGGTTTGAACGTAGTTTTCAATTTAGACTCGTTTATATATATATACATGTATCTTACTCACTTTGATCACTAAACTAACAAGCATGACTGCCAAGTTTTGTTTTAATCAGCTTAATAGTTTGAGAGGAATAAAGTATAAATAAAAATGAAATCAACAGCGATATGTGCAAAAAACCACGCCGCATCATAAAAGAATATAGTGTAGAGCAATAAATTCTCCAATACATGATTAAATATTCATCTAATTTGCATACATACATTTGAATAATGATACACAAGATGATTCTGAGATGAACACCACTAATGTATATTTTTGTTTTCATTACATGATCCCATTGGGTCCGTTTATACCTCTAACTCCCTCAAAATATGTACTTTTTAGGCTAATAAATCAAATTTTGAGGTTACTATCACACATTTATGAATTAAATGTGACAATTAATGAGTAGTAAAGTAATTGAATTGTTCAAACTGGAAGCATGAACTATCCATCTAAAAGTTTAGCGACTAAATTGAGGTTTCAATAAGGCCTTACGTAAAACCTAAGTTTAAGCAGCGTTCGAGAGAGGGATATATAATATATTCCTCTTAGTTAATAATTTGTTGTTACTGTTTCAAAAAGTATTTTTTTAGAGTTACTCAGAACCATGTTTTCTTTAATAGCACAATATAGGAAATAAGAAAAAAATTCAGAAAAAACTGCTCAAAGCACTGTCTTGTTCTGCCTGCTTATATTCATGATGCCTATTTCAAGACAATTTTCCCTAAAATATGTTTTTGGAATCAATCCACTGAGAATATTTCCTTCTCAATATTTTCGTGAACTAATATGATAAGTGTTTTGCATGTTAAAATTTGGCATGTTTAATAGAGGGGAGATGAAATTTTTTAAATGTTTTTACTGGGGGGATCAAATAAAGATAGTGAAATATTATGGGGGATCAAGACATTTTGTATGATTTTTTTCAAAATGGCCAGCCCATTCCCCCCCCTTTTCCCAGGAAAAAAATGACTAATCACTAAAAATAAAATCACCAAAAAAGTGAACTTCTAGAACAATTCAAAAAGGAAAGTCCCTAATCAAATGAAAAAATCAAAAGCTCAACCACATCAAACGAATGGATAACAACTATCATATTCCTGACTGGGTACAGGCATTTTCTTATGTACTTGGTGGACTAAAGCTTTCTTAACCTCTCACTTGTATGACAGTCGCACACAATTCCACTATATTGACAACGATGTGTGAACAAGACACACACACATTCATTATCACTGAACTAGTATATATATTTGTTTAGGAGCCAGCTGAAGGACGACTCCGGGTGCGGGAATTTCTCGCTGTATTGAAGACCTGTTGGTGACCTTCTGCTGTTTTCTGTTCTATGGTCGGGTTGTTGTCTCTTTGACACATTCCCTATTTCCATTCTTAATTGTATACTAGGTCTACATGTATTGTTTTGTCCATCTGATGAGTAAAGCCTTTTTCAACTGATTTTTATAGTTTGTTCTTATGTTGTACTGTTATACCGCTCTTCCAGGTTAGGGGGAGCATTGAGATACCGCTAATTTTTTTTTAACTCTGCCACATTCTGTATGTATGCACCTGTCCGAATTCAGGAGCCTTTAATTCAGTGGTTGTCGTATGTTTATGTGTTGCATATTTTGTTTTCTTTCATTTTTTTGTATATAAATAAGGCCGATAGTTTTCTCGTTTGAATCATATTGTAATTTCGGGGCCTTTATAGCAAACGATTTTACAGTCATTAATTTCCGACATTTAGAAACTGAATATATTAGGGTTTCTATTGGGACAAGGGCTTTTAAACCTTCAGACATATAATACTATATATTAGAAAAGGTACACGTGAAAATTCTGGTAGTAACGATGATTTTTTTAATGTTTATTTAACAATGTTTATCGCTGCTCTGTGACAGTTTTGATCGATTTACTAGGAGCTACACCATTGTAAGGAAAACGTTTATATGCATGCGTCGTTTTCATTATTTTATTGGTTCATATATTCATATAGAAAGTTTAGATTACCAAAACTTGACGCAGAGACGTTACATAGTAACATTTTAGTCCATCAGACTTTCCATCAATCAACTTGTTATTTTTTCGAATGTCGGAGCCCCGCATGGCAGTCTCCCGAATGACCAAACCATTTAAAAAAACCCGTACAGTTCCGTTCCCACACTTTGGAATTTACACTGTACCAAGTCAGGAATAAGGTAGTTGTTGTAGCAGTTCAGTATTTCTGCTATTCCGTTGTATTCCTCTTATAGTTGATGTGTTTCCCACGGTTTTGGTTGATGAATTTATAACTGCATCGATTCATTACTTCTTCAAACTGGACAGATAGTAAAAACACACATAAATTAAGCATTTTTTAATATACAAAATTATTTTCTTCAGATTTACATACATTAACAGTTAATGACGAGTTCATCCGATAGTTTTCTCGTTTGAATCATATTGTAATTTCGGGGCCTTTATAGCAAACGATTTTACAGTCATTAATTTCCGACATTTAGAAACTGAATATATTAGGGTTTCTATTGGGACAAGGGCTTTTAAACCTTCAGACATATAATACTATATATTAGAAAAGGTACACGTGAAAATTCTGGTAGTAACGATGATTTTTTTAATGTTTATTTAACAATGTTTATCGCTGCTCTGTGACAGTTTTGATCGATTTACTAGGAGCTACACCATTGTAAGGAAAACGTTTATATGCATGCGTCGTTTTCATTATTTTATTGGTTCATATATTCATATAGAAAGTTTAGATTACCAAAACTTGACGCAGAGACGTTACATAGTAACATTTTAGTCCATCAGACTTTCCATCAATCAACTTGTTATTTTTTCGAATGTCGGAGCCCCGCATGGCAGTCTCCCGAATGACCAAACCATTTAAAAAAACCCGTACAGTTCCGTTCCCACACTTTGGAATTTACACTGTACCAAGTCAGGAATAAGGTAGTTGTTGTAGCAGTTCAGTATTTCTGCTATTCCGTTGTATTCCTCTTATAGTTGATGTGTTTCCCACGGTTTTGGTTGATGAATTTATAACTGCATCGATTCATTACTTCTTCAAACTGGACAGATAGTAAAAACACACATAAATTAAGCATTTTTTAATATACAAAATTATTTTCTTCAGATTTACATACATTAACAGTTAATGACGAGTTCATCTTGCAGTATTTGTGTTTTTTGCAATTGTTAAGTTAACAAAGTCCACCATTTTTTGTAGTTTTGAATCACCACACTTCTTAAAATCTTGACCATTGTTATAGCTTGAAATAGTTATATGACACCCATAAGACAGATTATGCAATGACAACAAGGAACCCACAACTGTTAATGTTCCCATTACAGAATATTATAACAATCAACAATACAAATGAACGGCGATGCCACACCATTTGCCTTCCTGTTTCGGTTTCCGGATTCGACTGATTGTTCTCTTCGCACCAGGTTCAATCCACCATTTTCTACATTTGAAAATGCCTGTACCAAGTCAGGAATATGACAGTTGTTGTCCATTCGTTTGATGTGTTTTATCATTTGATAAGGGACTTTCCGTTTTCAATTTTCCTTGATTTCACTTTTTATTATCACATAGCCAGTAAGATTGATTATTTTGTCATAACATTTGATCCGTTTATCGGTTGATGTAAGTTAAAATTATATCTGAAATACATTACACCAGCTGGAGGCAAACATAGCCTACATTACGACTAGTTTCAAAATTGTGTCAGATGTTGTTGCCGAAAAACCAACATGGGTGTTTTGCCAAAACGACCAAGATTGGGTCTTAATCAATGAAAAATAATATTAAAAACATATCTTTTAATTCACTACAAAAATAATAATCAGTTGGACCATCTACCTTAATTTTAATATGAAACCGTTTGGTATTGTTAAGGAGAGATGGTCCAATCAACTTCCGATTTTGTTAAAAGATATATGTCGTATAGTATAATTTAGGTTGTTGATCTAGGGTTACGATGGGAGCCACCAGTTTTGAAAGACAATAACAATCAATACCAAAGAGTAAACAAAGACTCATAAAACCAAAAGACATTTATATCAACAGTTGCAAATAATTATTAAGGATTAACACGAACTCCACTAAAAACCGGGAGTGAACTCAGGTGCTCCGGAAGGGTTAGCATTTCCTGCACCGTATACGGCACCCGTCGTGTTATGAAAATAGGCATTTGTTTTTTATAAAGAAATCAATGATAATTGGGGGGAATCCTTAGAGACGAATAATTCCCAACCCACATAGGCTATAGCTAGTTAATACAGTTTTGATTTTCAATCATTATTACTTTAAAATATGGAAGACATTGTTATTTACGAAAGAACATCTGAAGACAATTGGTACAATCGCTTGTAGGACAAAATTTTAACAAATGTTGTATTTATTCAATTGTAGAATAATTGATGAAATCATCATTAGACCTACTGATACAGAAAGGGTGTCCCAAAAATCATTAAGACGATTGTTAGGATAAGTATTAAGACAATATCTTCTTCGGTTTTGTATGCGCTATGTTAAGTTTTTTGTTCCATTAATAGTTTTTCCAACTCTTAGAGTTACTAAAGTGTTTTATTTTTCTGTACTGTTTTTATTTTAAGTTTGTGTCTGTATTCTTATTCAACTGATCGTAATTCAATTAAATGGGTATACTCAATGCCTAACAATAGTTACACGCGTCAGTTTATTGTGTACATTTACTAAGACAGAAACTGGATATCTACATATAGTATATCCGGAAATAATTCCTGGTTCCAACATTGAATTAAGATAGATACTAAGTCACATGCATTGTTTATTTGAATCAGTATCGAATGTTTGCTCCTGTGCCTCACACTTAAATGTGAAATCGAGCACTTGCTAACATAAAATTTATCTATTTTCCCCCTATTTCAATTAGTATATATGTGCAGTACAGCATTTGATTTTTCTGACCAAAAAAGGCATTTCAATTGAGGGACCACGGGAAACAGAATCGTAATGATGGATTATCTAAAATTGAGTTCATATATGAAGGGGCAAACGATGCCATTAAGGGCAAACGATACAGTTATGATACCGTATTTACAGCTTGATGAAAATTTCCATATAGGCTATGTTTTGCCTGATTAAATCAGATATGTAATTAAAATATACCTTCATGTGCTACTTTTTAAGTTAAATGAGGTCGAACTTTTGTATATTTGCTCCAAATTCGGATTTGTGGCCGTATTTTCCCTTTAGAAAGAAAGCCATAACCTTTTTTGTTTTAAAAGATAAACACAAATTGTTTTTGTAAAATAATTTCTACTTTCTGTATAAAAAAATGACGTCATTTGAATTTGTAAAACAGATAATTAAAAAATGAGAAAATGACGTCACATTTGAATGAATAAGATAGAATTAGGATTGATTTAAGATTATATTTGAACTAAATGCTAATACTAATACTATATAAACGTAACTATACATGCTATTTTGCCTATGAAGACAACACATTAAGCATATTACACTTACTATAGTATAATTGTCCAAGAAACTAACCCATTTGCTAACCAACCTGTAATGTATATCATATACATTTAATCATTTATTACCAGCATGTTAGTAGCAGTTCTAAGACATTTCAGGGGAAAATAACTGTAGAAAGTGATGATTACACAGATAAGGTACTTTCTTTTTCCCTACCGACCTGCCCGCTCAACCTAAACTAACCAAAGAATTTTAAATTACAACATGTAGTTTTCAACTTTTGGCACAACTTGTTGGAATTTTGGGCCCTAAATGCTCTTCAACTTTGTAACTATTTTGATCTGAGCATCACTGATGAGTCTTGTGTAGACGAAACGCGCGTCTGACGCTAAAAGTTATAATCCTGGTACCTTTGATAACTATTTTGGTAGGTCTATACAATGGCAAACTGTTAATCGCCCTCAGTCCACTTCAGTATATCATTGATTAAACAGAGACAATCAAAGGTCTTCAATATTCATCAAATTCTCCAATAACAAAGAACACGTTGATATATGTCGTAAATCAACCATTTGCCAGGTTCATGATTTGCAAGGTCACATGAATAATAGTTTGGAGATCTCAATTTCCTTTTTTTATTCAATCAGTTTTGTAACAAAACATACACAAAAGACCCAATGGCTGTATACTCTAGTGGACCCGAATATACAATGGTTGCCTTATTACTTACAAAGAGTGTTTTTAGACATTCAAAATGCTTTATAAGTAATTCCATTTCGTAAACCTTTTATAATATTGAATTGATCCTCAAGTTGCTTCAACTTCGTACCATATTTAACATAAAAACTTTTTTTTATTGTGTCAATATAACAGATCTATAAACAGGAGGTTTAGCTAGCTTTATAAACAGGTTTTACCCATAATTATCGTTGAAAAATTCCTGTACCACGTCAAAAACGTTTTTTACTTCTTCGGTTGAATTTTTGAAATTCCCTAATGCTCTTCATCTTCGTACTTTATTTGGCATTTTTTACTCTTTTTGATTTCAGCGTCACTGAATAGTCTTTTGTAGGCGAAACGCGCTTCTAGCGCAATTACAACATTTCAATCATCCTGGTATCTGTGATGAGTTTATTCACAACCATTGGGTCGATGCAACTGCTTGTGGAAGTTTTATCCCCGAGGGTATCACCAGCCAAGTAGTCTGTGTTGGTTGTCTTGAATTATCAATGTATCTGTTTACAAACGCGTCTAGCGCAAATACAAAATTTTAATCCTGGTATATATGATGAGTTTATTTGATTGATAGTGTTCGATTTCGCCAGTTTATATGGACATCCCTTTTTTTAATTAACTTAGGAGTTCGTTTTATTTGTCTCTATTTTTTACTTGGGCGTCATTGATCACGGATTCGGAAGGTTATATAAACAAGGTCCATCTTTGGTGAAACAGAACATGCTGCATAACCAAGTTGTTTCAGACAACTTATAATCATCATCGCCTTACGATATGTATACTTCTCTCGACAGGCCCTTTAAGTTAAGACATTCTACCTAAAAAAAAGATGTAAGGCCAATATCCCCTAATTCCATTCTACAGATGTTCTATTTTCTAA
>CM034352.1:441724-536935 GCA_019925275.1 Mytilus edulis
TACTGTTTTACGAACAAATGTTTCTATAAATACGAAGAATAACTGACTTCTGCAATTAATTGTATCAAATGGTTAGTCATGACACCAATGGAAAGGGATTTTTTGCAACTGTGAACCATGTAACCTACAGAAATGAAACATAAACTACAAACCAATACTTTCAAGGAAGAGGATTCCCGGAAACAACAAATATGAGTATCCAATCTCCCATGCAGAGTTATCGGCCCTTTCTCTCTCTCGAGCATGCAGAGTTTTCGGTAAGAGAGAGAAAGGACCAATAACTCTGCATGGGAGATTGATGAGGGGTAAATTCAGTAAAAATCTCCCATTGACTTTAATGCTAATCTATGTATGGAATTAAATTTATATCTGATTTACCTTTAGAAATTAGAAACTTTCATAAATCATTCATGAAAGTACAAATGTAGCCCTATCTTTTCCAACAATAAAAACATAGGGTCATGCGGCATTTTTGGGCATTCACATGGCCTTGTTTAGAAACAATGTAGCCTTTGCACTTAATTCCTTTACTGTCCCCCATTACTTTTCAACCCTGTAGTAAAAAAAATTAGTACATTCAGCATTATTTTTTTTCAACTCTAGTTTTGATCCATCTTCCAAAAAACATTTATTACAAACATTATCTACCAATCAGAAGAGCACATGACTTCAGTTTTATACTGAAAGCTTTCCCCCAAATAGGCGGTCCCTGATGACGTATGTTTATTTACTGAATTTACCCCATGAGTATCATGCAAGGTCAGAAGCCATTTTCAATGTTAAACATTAAACTGGCAATTTTAATTTGGTGTTCTTGTGTATTTTACAGTGTAAAAGTCACAATAACTTTTTTAATTATTGTTTGCGTTTTTTTTCAGGACAAGACGATACGTTGAAATGCAAGTTGTAACGCGTGACAAAAGTATGACGTCATTGGAAGAAATTGACCAACTTCCGCCTCCACCGCCACCTGTTGATCCATGGGAGGACGCATCAACGATAGATGATTCGTCGTTGACATATGAACGCATACCAAAAATTCGCGACAGGCAAATTTCGTCAGCTTGAATAAGCAAACTTGATGAACATTTTCACCTTTGCAGAAAGTCTGCTATAAAATGGATATTTTGTATGTGAGGTATTACAATGCAACAGGTAGCAACATGATGATATAACACTAAATATTTTGTGTCATTTGTGATTCTTGTTAATTCTTAATAAAGTTTTTCTTTTATCTTTATTATTAATTTACATTAAAACAAGCATTGTATCCATGCACGGTCATATAAAATTGTTTGTTTACATCTATGGGTTCGAAAAAAATCACAAACCCAGGCAGAGATTGATCATGCAAGTTTTATCAGATAGATATATATATATCTACAATGGTTCTCCCTAGTGCCTTTGGAAACGAACCAATCAATATCTTATTATAACACTGTAAAACATGTTAAATATAGAACATGGTGGTAAAAAGCAGTGGTTGGCTTATCATGATCTTTGAAACCTAAGCATTTAGAACAAATCTGATATGGAGTTAAAATGTTCATCAGGTCAAAATCTATCTGCCGGGAAGTTTTCAGACGCATTAGAAAACCCGTTGTTGGGGAGCTGCGCCTGGATTTGTAACTTTAATGAAATTTTGCAGATATGGTTATTATCGTGAATATTACTATTAGTCCGGCCGATCGGTGAAAAAAATGCTCAAATAATGAGGAAAGCACCATGTTTTGCATGATGGTACATGTTTTTGTACTGAGCAATATTAGCTATGGACCCACCCTCAAAATTCAATATGGCGGCTTTTTTCAAAATGGCTGCCGTACGTTCTAAAATATTTGCCAGTATTGCACAAACCACAGTGGATTCGATACTGGAAGCACAAAAATTAACATTTTTGAATGACTTGGTGTACTTAGCAAGATTTTGTTTTGATCTAACTTTGAAATACAAAATGGCGGCTATTTTCAAAATGGCCGCCTTGAAAAATAAGCAAATATTCATAACTGAGAATTGACTTGAATATTAGCATTTTATTGATGCATAGTGTCATTTAGGATTTGTCCCAGTTCTGTCCTTTTTGATTTTGCCTTGCTTGACATTTCATACACAAAGTAGTAGCTTTCATAAAAAGCTGCAGTCGTAGCTTTCCTTTAAAGCTGCACAATTTGTTGTCTTAGGTCACAAATAAAAGCTGTGATTTGGGATTTATCTGCTTTAATATATTATTCAGTGCCTATCTTATTTCTTGGGTCGCAATATTTAGCAATTTTAGATATTATACTTTGAATTGAGAATCATTTAAACACATATCATTGAAATGGCAGGAATTGAGGACCACAAGGACAAGAACATTGAAATGGCAGAAACTGAATCACTTGTGGATATGGACAAACCCACAGCTGAAGACCCCTTAACAGAGGACAGCTCAGAAATGACTATTAAACAATTGTACCAAGAATTCGTAGCAGATAGAAAATATAATGCTCAAAGAACAGCTGAGCTTTATCGCAATATAAAACAGAGCGAAGCGCTAATTGATAAAATATGTGTTGGTCTCATTACGATTCAAGCTGAACAGAAAGAGGCAATGAATATTAATAACGTATAGATGGCAACAATATATCAGCACCTTCAGCAGTCTGAAGACAGGATAGACCACAAGGCTAGTGGTAATTGCTTGGCAGAATTGATGGTCAGACCAATAAGATATTCAATGTTGTGGTGAGACAGATGGACAAACTGACAACAACTGAGAAAGGAGACACAGTTCAATTTAAAAGTACATTTTAACAGCAGGGTACCTTCCAACAACTGGCATCTGTTGTAAATGACTTAGTGGACAATCGAAATATAGAAGTTAAAATTCCTGCAATGGACACATCATCAAAGCCAAAATTTGACCTTAGCCAGTACAACGCAAGTTTACCAAAAATCCATGCCTTGGGTCTTTCCCCAATTGTAGTTCGCATGAACCATCAACCGCGCCAACTCTGTTAAAGGTGTCTTCACCTAAAGTCAAAAGTCCTATGCCCTTGGCCCTGCATGAGACAGAATAAATTATTCAACAACAATCTCCATTTAAGAACATATTATAAACCTCTAGTACTAATCAAGGATACCAGTAAAAGGCTTATGTGTCTTCTTACGCACACTTACCATCTACTATGAGTCAATAATATTTGATTCAGAGCAGCACACCATTACAGAAACAATTGGCTGCAAGTGGATCATATCAAGTTTCTCCAATGCTGAAAGCAGTGCCTACTTACGGTATCATCCCCGTCGAGTCAATGGCAAATCCCACATTTATCACTCCAATTATGACAACCTCGTCAGCTCCTGGAGCTCTAACAGGCTTCCCATAACAGTAAGCTGACTCCACTGACCGATCCAGGAAAGGGCAGAGAAATTCAAAGGACTGTGGCAACCGCTCTTCTTCAGACTCTTCATTGGAGAGAGAATATACCGATAACAAGAAGAGCTTGGTGCAAGGGACCGGAGCAGAAGCCAAAAGCTCCCAAAAATGCAAATACTTAATTGAAGATGATCCTTGAATTGGGAGGCGTTCATTTACCGATTTGAACGAACTGCCGGTAGATGACAATGGGAAAACAGGAAAAATGTGTGTAGGCCCCAGATTGCCAGGCCGCTGTTGGCTTTGTGTACGCTCGCAAGGTAAACACAGATGATGATTTCAAGGCTTTAAAAAAAGCATTCGAGCAGCGCTTCAGCAAGAAAGACGAAAAAAACAGATTGGAACCGAAGCATTCCTCCGAGGATGTAAAGACAAAGATTCTTCAAGGCATGTAAAAAGTAAAATCACAAAAATACTGAACTCAGAGGAAAATCAAATCGGAAAGTCCCTAATCTTGGCAAAATCAAATGACAAAACACATCAAAAACGAATGGACAACAACTGTCATATTCCTGACTTGGTACAGGCATTTTCAAATGTAGAAAATGGTGAATTAAACCTGGTTTTATAGCGCTAAACCTCTCACTTTGAACGACAGTCTCGTCAAATTCCGTTAAATTTACAATGATGCGTGAACTAAACAGATATAATAAATAAAATAGTCAAAATAAGGGTACAGCAGTAATCATAATAGCGAGGAACCCAGAAACATTCAACAAGGCGTTAAATGAATTGAAAAGCTCACACTAGATGGCGATATAAGGATCAAAAAGTGCCAATTATGACCATCGACAAGTCTACTTTGCTGATGGCGCAGTATCACTGACCGATAAAGGAAATATGAGCAGTCCTTTGAATAATGAGGTGCATAAACTCACAGAAATTGTCACAAAACTAGCTGATGTTATGTTTTCAACTAATCAGCATAACCGTGGATTGGCCGATCAATATAAACTCGGTTCTTCTGATCAAATAATCATGGGAGATCACCTGATCAATATACACGTGGAAGATCTCCTGAGTAATACAATCGCAGTAGATCGCCAGAGAGAAATACACCCAAGCTTAATGCCTATCGATCAGCAACACCCCCACTTAGCTAGAGATCATATAGTCCCTAGAGACAACGGTTATCAGCTCCACGGACAAACTCCAGAAATCCCGGTTATTTCAGAAAACGGTCACCTTCACCAGGATACGGAGCAAATCAAAGTGCAACCCAAACAATGGAGTCTTTAAGCAGCAAAGGGTCGGACCAGTAGGCCAACGCACGATTCCAAAGTCTATTGACCATGAAACATACCTCATCAGAAAATCGAACAGAGGCCCATGGCCTCGTCCGATGTTGTCATCAGACGAACAATTTGAAAGAGATTAGCAGTACGAGGTACTATGAATGACAAGATTGTGAGCCTGATTGTGGACACTGCTGCATTGATAAATGAGAAATTAATTCCGGCAGAAAATGGAGATTTGGAGACCGTAACGCTACGTGGTTTTGGTTAACAGCTTGTTATTGGGAAGATTAAAAAGAACGACTCTCGACAATAATAGAGTAAACATACAATGGGATGTGTGCAAAGAGCCATTAACAGATGATGTTATACATAGGCTAGATATTTGGACACACTGAGCGCAGTGATAAACCTCAGTACTCCAAAAATTACCATCAACAATAAAGTGATAAAAGCGGCATTTGTTAACAGCGGAAACGAGATTTCAACTCAGCAAGTTTGCATAAAACGAACCATCACAGTTCCGCCAAGAACAGAAATGCTGTTACCATTAAAACTAATAAAAGTGCTGACCAGGAGTGCATTTTAGGACCATGCTCGCTGAATAGTTGCGAATTGGTTTCGCACGTAGTTGGAAAATGAAATATTTGTCCCTTAACCATTTTAAATGATTGCAATCGTCTAATCCGCCTGAAGAAAGGTACACCTAGAATAATTTGACGATGTAGTGGGTACGGCAGATGAAAACGCGATAAGTGACGTAAGGCATGGCATTGAAGAGATACGAGACAAGGTGCCCTCGGCACTGCCTCAAAGTTCAGATGAGTTACCTATTATTCCACCACATTTAACCAACCTGTATTAACGTTCAATCGACTCGTTTCAACATATTTCATTCCAACCATTAAAACTGAAAGCGTTTAATGAACAATTACAATAACATGGAACATATTGATTAACATTTTGAATTTCACTATTTGTTTTTGTATATATATGTTATATATGCAGCGATTTGCAAATGTATGTGTTATAGAAATAACCAAATTTTTTTTTTTTATATTTCAAAATTAATTAATAACAAATTCAAGAACATGAAGTCCATTTTTGAAGAATCATTACTTTATTTTCCGAAATTATATAGAATACCTTTAGGACAATCTTGATATTTATACCGTTTTCCCGCCATATTGAAAATGGCAGCCATATTGGATTTTTCAGAGTGGGTCCATAGCTGAAATCAAAGGGTATATAACCAAGAACTACTATGCAAAGTTTCATGCTTTCCTCATTAAGTGAGCAATTCTGCTCTATATCTGCACCAATCGGCCGGACTATATAGAAAGAGATAAACTAACAAATATGTTGGCATAGTCAAAATTGTCCATTGACCCCTTAAGGAGGTATTGCCCTTTATAGTATTTTTCTAACATAATTTTTTTAATTTTTGTAATCATTTACAAAAATCTTCTTCTCTGAAATTACTGAGACAAATTTAACCAAACTTGGCCAGAATTATCATTTGGGTGTCTAGTTTTAATATATCCGATGTACCCCCCCCCCTTCCCATTTACTAATCAACGTGGCCGACATGGCTCAAAATAAAACAAAGGGGTAAAAGGCAAGTTTTTGTCTGTTATTTTTTTAACCATTGTGAATAGAGTAAATCTGAAAGGAGCTGAAAGGAGCAAAAATGTTCAGATTAAACTAAAAAAAATAGAGAGAAACCAAATCGACTAAAAGATCAGTAATACAAGATCAACACAATAGAGATTATTGTCATGATGTTTATTCTCATCTACAATGTTGGAGAGTGTCCTTGTCTGATATGCACATAGACCAAGGTGAGCGGTTTAGTCACGTTTCTCCAACATTTGATAATTAGACTAAAACAACATTAGGGATTAGGGGGTCCTCATAAGGACTGGCATCGTGATAATCACCTGTAATTCACCTATGTCAGGTCTTAACTAAAATATTGTAAAATTGGATATTGTTCAAAAATATTTATATTAAAACATTAACAAACCATATGGAGAGTTGTCTCATTGGCACTCACACCACATCTTCCTATATCCATATGTTTTTGGTCGAGTATAACTAGAAACGGTTACGTAATTATTTTCATCCGCCGTATTTGATTTACAAAATTAAAAAGGTTATTCGACAAAAAAATCCTTAAATAAACAAGGGAAATTCTAATCAAACTGAAAATTTCATAAAACATTATGAAGAAATAATCTCGAAATTTTTTTTTTTAAAAGATTTTTTTTTATTAAAAGTAACATGAAAAATCGAAATGTTCACTGACTGTACCTCATTTTAGTAATTTATTCTATTACTTGATATATTTTTGTATTTGTGTTACATGTAGATGTTAAAATCTAAACCGATGCAAGACAGCCAAGTTTTATTTATGTAAAAAGTCACAAAAGCGATTGTCTTCTAGTGCGAAGAACCGTATATCTTATTCTACCTAGACGTTCTGTCTGTATATCACTAGAGCCGAAGCCAGTTTTCGTGGTATACTGTCTTAGTAGATGAATAGTCAGTCGTATATCTATCCACTTTTTCCACGAAAACGGAGCTGATACAAAGTGGGTACATCACATCGCGTCGTGATCTATATAGTGTTTAACTGTGGGAACTGGCTTGGTGAATATTGTGCACTACTAGTATTTTCGATTTGTTACTTAAGTTTTGGATAATTAATGCAAGTTGACTAAGAATTTTGAATAAACTGTATCGGTGATAATAAACTGCGTTTTGTACTTTTATATAAGATTAATGACTCAAGATATATAAATTCTTAATAGCTCTCAAAATATAAAATGTTAATTTTTATTCAAGATCGCAACATTGTAATCTATAATACATTATTATGAAAAATAGAGAACAAAAAAGTACGGAAACGGATACTGGATGTGTAGTGATTGATAATTTAGTCTTAGATTATTTGTTGCTTGTTTATGTATGTTTTTGTATAGTTCTTTTATCGTTCTGTTGCACCAATGTCTCAAGATAAGGGGGAGTGTTGGAGCCTGTAATTCGGTGGTTGTCGTTGCTGTGTAATATATTCGTTTTTCGTTCATTATATTGTACATAAATTAGGCCGTTAGTTTTCTCGTTTGAATTGACTATGCGGTATGACTTTGCTCATTGTTGAAGGCCGTACGGTGATCTATATTTGTTAATGTCTGTGTCATTTGGTCTCTTGTGAATAGTTGTCTCATTGGCAATCAGACCACATCTTCTTTTTTTTTGTATACATTGTAATTGTTAACTTCTGTTTCATTTGGTCTCTTGTAGAGAGTTGTCTTATTGTCTATCATACCATGCACATCTTTTTTTATTTAAAATAAAAAAGTACATCACTGTGTTAGACTATATGGACTTTTACAATTTTGGGAGACTATTAAAAAATGTATATATCATATATACATTTTTTAATAGTCTACATTTTTTAAAAGTCTCCAATATCTTTAAAAATTATATACCTTTTTAACAATATTTTTGGTCAAGAACAGGTGAATTACAGGTAGATATCAAGACCCAGTCCTTAAGAGGACCCCATAATCCCTAATGTTGTTTTAGTCTAATTACCAAATGTTGGAGAAACGTGACCACACCAGGTGAGCGACTCAGGCTCTTTAGGGCTTGTGACATTGTGTCGATAGCTCAGAAGACCGAATGACGCGTCATTGTCAGAATAACACCTGGAATGACCAAATGACGCCTGAAATTTTAACTTCTATAAAGCACACAACATTGAATTTTAAACATTGATTAAAAAATTATAAAATTTGAGAAGTTTATGATATAACATAAAAAATATTTATAATAGCAGGTAAGTTCATAGAGATGTTTTTTATACATTTAGTCGATATGACCAAAGAATCAAAATGGGAATAATAAAAGAACGATTGCATACATTTCAAAGAGTAATGCTTTGAAAATAAAGTATTAATTAATGTGATATTGTCTGATTATTGCATTTCGGCGAAGTTTTAAAAAGATAATTACTACATCAAAGCCATGACATTACTCCAATCACCAACTAGTTATCTTAACGGTTTACTCATTAATGAGTAAAATGTAATTAAGACCTTTCACATATTCAATTTGATTTAAATTTCAACCTTGATTATACTTGATTGTGTTACAATAAAAACAAAGCAGCTGAATGGATGATGTTTATGTGAGTTGTAATAGCATTTTCTCAAAACGAAATTAAAAGATTTTCATTGGTTAATATAAATGTGTGTTTACAAGTAAAATATTTTTTGGAAAATAATGTGTTTATTGTATAATTTAGTGTAGCAGTTGTGATCGTTGGGTATACAGTGCTTGTGTCCCAATGATGATTCAATGTAATCGGCCTGGATAAGTCTCTAAAGTTCTATATAAGGACTGCTGCTTAACAGACAACAAGTACGACATTGTCAAGGCCCTAGGTAGGTAAGGTTTTTTTATATTTTATTCTATTGACATTTTTTTTTATAAGCGGTATTGTAGATGATAAAAGTGTAGAAACATTGAACTTGAATAATAAAATTATTATCGCAGTATAGAAAATTTATTTCATTTTCTATTTTCTGCAAATTCAGAAATACATTCTGATATTATGGTATTTTGAAAATTAATAAAGATATCGAGCATATCCACTATAAATTGATTATATTAGATTTGTAATCTTTTGGTCAAACGTTCCGCTTCAGGTTGACATTTTTAGTCGAGGTGGTTTTTGATGTCCAATCAACTTTAAACTAAATATGTTCCCTATGATATATGATCTTTCTAATTTTAAGGTAGGTGGGGAGGGGTCTAAATTACATAAACAAAATATCATACTTTTTTTTTTATATTCCGGGCTTTTTGTCATGCTATGGGTTGTATAAACTAATAAGCATGGAAACCAACTTCTGTGGGATAGAAAGAAAACTACACCTTTAACGATACAATATTAGGGATACATGTGTCGGTCTAATAATATGCTACGGCCTAGATAAGACAAAGAAATAAATGGCGTCACCGGACTTGTTTTCTTGCTACACCAAAAAAACTTAATCGGAGTTATCAACCTTATATCTGAGTTACCTCCCCTTGATGGACAAAGTTTAAAAAAAAGTTAATCAAACAAAGAATTCCGTTCTTTTACAAAATTCAACCATAAATATGATACAATACATAATTTTCTATAAGAACACGAAAAGTCTTGCACATGAATTACACACTACTCTTGAAATTTGCACATTTCATTCAAGATTTAGACCGATTGACATGTTATCTGCTTTTCAAAATCCAAATTGAGGAAAACACCCTGGCCTCAATAATGCAAAATTAGAGGTTTTTTTATGCATTTCAATTCTACGATCCACCGCACATAGAGAATAATATGGACACGTTTATGTTATTTTGTGATTTTATTGTTATGTTACATCCATTTAAAATCTTCTAGTCAGTGTTCTCCTTTTTACACTTAGGTAAGGTGGGTGTTTTGAAAAAAACCTTGCCAGAAATTCCAGTCCAAAAAGCGTTAAATGTTTAACATTAAATCTTACACTGACTACAAGGGGTACGGATAATGACACGTGTATGTCCGTGTCTTGTGCAAGATATCTCAGTAGTTTATGCAATAAATTCTATATAAAGTGTTTTGCAGACTTCGTGTCTTGTGCAGGATATCTTAGTTGTTTAACACTTTTACAATTAATCCTAAATAAAGTGTTTTCACGGACTACAACAGATATGCCCGTGCCTTGTGCAGGATATCTTAGTAGTTTTAAACTTTTACAATTAAACCTAAATAAAGTGTTTTCGCGGACTACGACAGGTATGACCGTGCCTTGTGCAGGATATCTTAGTAGTTTTAAACATTGACAATAAATTCTAAATAAAGTGTTTACGCGGACTACAACATGTATGCCCGTGCCTTGTGCAGGATATCTTAGTAGTTTTAAACATTGACAATAAATTCTAAATAAAGTGTTTGCGCGGACTACAACAGGTATGCCCATGCCTTGTGCAGGATATCTTAGTAGTTTTAAATTTTATGTAATACATTCTAAATAAAGTGTTTCCGCGGACTACAACAGGTATGCCCGTGCCTTGTGCAGGATATCTTAGTAGTTTTAAACTTTGACAATGAATTCTAAATAAAGTGATTACGCAGATTACAACAGGTATGACCGTGCCTGGTGCAGGATATCTTAGTAGTTTTAAACTTTTACAATATTTTATGAATAAAGTGTTTACGCGGACTACAACAGGTATGCCCATGCCTTGTGCAGGATATCTTAGTAGTTGTAAACGTTTGCAATAAATTCTAAATAAAGTGTTTACGCGGACTACAACAAGTATACCCGTGCCTTGTGCATGATATCTTAGTAGTTTTATTAAACCTTTACAATAAATTCTAAATAAAGTGTTTTGCGGACTACAACAGGTATGCCCGTGCCTTGTGCAGGATATCTTAGTAGTTTTAAACTTTTACAATAAATTCTAAATAAAGTGTTTACGCGGACTACAACAGGTATGCCCGTGCCTTGTGCAGGATATCTTAGTAGTTTTAAACTTATTCAATAAATTCTAAATAAAGTGTTTACGCGGACTGCAACAGGTATGCCCGTGCCTTGTGCAGGATATCTTAGTAGTTTTAAACTTTAACAATAAATTCTAAATAAAGTGTCTACGCGGTCTACAACAGGTATGCCCATGCCTTGTGCAGGATATCTTAGTAGTTTAACTTTTGTAATAAATTCTAAATAAAGTTTCTACGCGGTCTACAACAGGTATGCCCGTGCCTTGTGCAGGATATCTAAGTAGTTTTAAACTTTTTCAATAAATTCTAAATAAAGTGTTTACGCGGACTACAACAGGTATGCCCATGCCTTGTGCAGGATATCTTAGTAGTTGTAAACGTTTGCAATAAATTCGAAATAAAGTGTTTACGCGGACTGCAACAAGTATACCCGTGCCTTGTGCATGATATCTTAGTAGTTTTATTAAACCTTTACAATAAATTCTAAATAAAGTGTTTTTGCAGACTACAACAGGTATGCCCGTGCCTTGTGCAGGATATCTTAGTAGTTTTAAACTTTTACAATAAATTCTAAATAAAGTGTTTACGCGGACTACAACAGGTATGCCCGTGCCTTGTGCAGGATATCTTAGTAGTTTTAAACTTTTTCAATAAATTCTAAATAAAGTGTTTACGCGGACTACAACAGGTTTGCCCGTGCCTTGTGCAGGATATCTTAGTAGTTTTAAACTTTTACAATAAATTCTAAATACAGTGTCTAAGCGGTCTACAACAGGTATGCCGTGCCTTGTGCAGGATATCTTAGTAGTTTTAAACTTTACAATAAATTCTAATAAAGGTTCTACGCGGTCTACAACGGTATGCCCATGCCTTGTGCAGGATATCTTAGTAGTTTTAAACTTTTACAATAAATTCTAAATAAAGTGTTTACGCAGACTACAACAGTATGCCCGTGCCTTGTGCAAGATATCTTAGTAGTTTTAAACTTTTTCAATAAATTCTAAATAAAGTGTTTACCGGCTGCAACAGTTGTGCTTGTGCAAGTATATTTATAGTTTAAACTTTACAATAATCTAAATAAAGTGTTCGATTACAACAGGTATGCCGTGCCTGGTGCAGGATATCTTAGTAGTTTTAAACTTTTACAATAAATTTATAAAGTGTTTACGGGACTACAACAGGTATGCCCTGCCTTGTGCAGGATATCTTAGTAGTTGTAAACGTTTCAATAAATTCTAATAAAGTGTTTACCGGCGACTAAACAGTATCCTGCCTTGTGCGAATCTAGTATTTAACCTTTCAATAATTCTAAATAGTGTTTGCGACTACAACAGTAGCCTGCCTTGTGCAGATATCTTATATTTTAACTTTTAATAATTCTAAATAAATGTACGCGCTACAACAGTGCCTGCCTTGTGCAGGATATCTTATAGTTTAAACTTCAATAAATCTAAATAAATTTTACGCTCAACAGTCCGTGCCTTGTGCAGATTCTATAGTTTTAACTTAAATAAATTCTAAATAAGGTCTAGCGTCACAACAGGTATGCCCTCCTTGTCAGATATCTAGTTAACTTTAATAAATTCTAAATAAAGTTCTACGTCTAAACAGTATCCCGCTTTGCAGTATCTAGTAGTTAACTTTCAATAAATTCTAATAAGTGTTTACGCGACTACAACAGTAGCCCTGCCTTGTCAATTCTTAGTATTTAAACTTCAATAAATTCAAATAAAGTGTTTACGCGACTGCAACAGTATCCCGTGCCTTGTGCAGATATTTAGTATTTAACTTACAATAATCTAATAAGGTTCGATACAACAGTATCCGCCGTGCAATATCTTATATTTAACTTACAATATTTAAATAAGTTTACGACACAATGCCTCTGCGATATCTAGTATTAACTTGAATAAATTCTATAGGTACCGTACAAGACGTCTTCAATATATATTTAACTTCATATCTAAATTCGACTAACATACCTTGCAGATATCTTATTAACTTCATAATCAAATATGTACGACTACACATCGCTCAGACTTATATTAACTTCAAATTATAAGTTCGGTCAACATCCTCTTGTGCGACTATTAACTTATAACAAAAATTCCCAAGATCCTCCTTGTCAGAATTAGATTATTAATAATCTAAAGTGTACGCACAACAGGTTGCCCTGCTTCAGAATCAGTTAACTTTATAAATTCTAATATTAGGGCTACAACTCCTCTTATATAGTAGTTAATTATAATCAATATTCCGCCACATTCCCGTGCCTTGTCGATCTAGTTTTTACTTAATAAATCTATAGTTCATACAACGTGCCCTCTTTGCATATTTATTAACTTCAATAATTCAAATAATTACCACTCAACATCCGGCTGCAATTATATTACTTATATCTAAAATTAGGTACACATAGCTGCTGTAGTATCTATTAACTTATATAAAAGGTCGCACACAACAACAAGTATACCCGTGCCTTGTGCATGATATCTTAGTAGTTTTATTAAACCTTTACAATAAATTCTAAATATAGTGTTTTGCGGACTACAACAGGTATGCCCGTGCCTTGTGCAGGATATCTTAGTAGTTTTAAACTTTTACAATAAATTCTAAATAAAGTGTTTTACGCGGACTACAACAGGTATGCCCGTGCCTTGTGCAGGATATCTTAGTAGTTTTAAACTTATTCAATAAATTCTAAATAAAGTGTTTACGCGGACTGCAACAGGTATGCCCGTGCCTTGTGCAGGATATCTTAGTAGTTTTAAACTTTAACAATAAATTCTAAATAAAGTGTCTACGCGGTCTACAACAGGTATGCCCATGCCTTGTGCAGGATATCTTAGTAGTTTAACTTTTGTAATAAATTCTAAATATAGTGTCTACGCGGTCTACAACAGGTATGCCCGTGCCTTGTGCAGGATATCTAAGTAGTTTTAAACTTTTTCAATAAATTCTAAATAAAGTGTTTACGCGGACTACAACAGGTATGCCCATGCCTTGTGCAGGATATCTTAGTAGTTGTAAACGTTTGCAATAAATTCGAAATAAAGTGTTTTACGCGGACTACAACAGGTATGCCCATGCCTTGTGCAGCATATCTTAGTAGTTGTAAACGTTTGCAATAAATTCTAAATAAAGTGTTTTTGCGGACTACAACAGGTATGCCCGTGCCTTGTGCAGGATATCTTAGAAGTTTTGAACTTATTCAATAAATTCTAAATAAAGTGTTAACGCGGACTGCAACAGGTATGCCCGTGCCTTGTGCAGGATATCTTAGTAGTTTTAAACTTTAACAATAAATTCTAAATAAAGTGTCTACACGGTCTACAACAGGTATGCCCATGCCTTGTGCAGGATATCTTAGTAGTTTTAAACTTTTGTAATAAATTCTAAATAAAGTGTCTACGCGGTCTACAACAGGTATGCCCATGCCTTGGGCAGGATATCTTAGTAGTTTAACTTTTGTAATAAATTCTAAATAAAGTGTCTACGCGGTCTACAACAGGTATGCCCGTGCCTTGTGCAGGATATCTAAGTAGTTTTAAACTTTTTCAATAAATTCTAAATAAAGTGTTTACGCGGACTACAACAGGTATGCCCATGCCTTGTGCAGGATATCTTAGTAGTTGTAAACGATTGCAATAAATTCGAAATAAAGTGTTTACGCGGACTGCAACAAGTATACCCGTGCCTTGTGCATGATATGTTAGTAGTTTTATTAAACCTTTACAATAAATTCTAAATAAAGTGTTTTTTGCGGACTACAACAGGTATGCCCGTGCCTTGTGCAGGATATCTTAGTAGTTTTAAACTTTTACAATAAATTCTAAATAAAGTGTTTACGCGCACTACAACAGGTATGCCCGTGCCTTGTGCAGGATATCTTAGTAGTTTAACTTTTGTAATAAATTCTAAATAAAGTGTCTACGCGGTCTACAACAGGTATGCCCGTGCCTTGTGCAGGATATCTTAGTAGTTTTAAACTTTTTCAATAAATTCTAAATAAAGTGTTTACGCGGACTACAACAGGTATGCCCATGCCTTTTGCAGCATATCTTAGTAGTTGTAAACGTTTGCAATAAATTCTAAATAAAGTGTTTACGCGGACTACAACAGGTATACCCGTGCCTTGTGCATGATATCTTAGTAGTTTTATTAAACCTTTACAATAAATTCTAAATAAAGTGTTTTTGCGGACTACAACAGGTATGCCCGTGCCTTGTGCAGGATATCTTAGAAGTTTTAAACTTATTCAATAAATTCTAAATAAAGTGTTTACGCGGACTGCAACAGGTATGCCCGTGCCTTGTGCAGAATATCTTAGTAGTTTTAAACTTGAACATAAATTCTAAATAAAGTGTCTACACGGTCTACAACAGGTATGCCCATGCCTTGTGCAGGATATCTAAGTAGTTTTAAACTTTTGTAATAAATATCTTAGTAGTTTTAAACTTTTTCAATAAATTCTAAATAAAGTGTTTACGCGGACTACAACAGGTATGCCCATGCCTTTTGCAGCATATCTTAGTAGTTGTAAACGTTTGCAATAAATTCTAAATAAAGTGTTTACGCGGACTACAACAGGTATAACCCGTGCCTTGTGCATGATATCTTAGTAGTTTTATTAAACCTTTACAATAAATTCTAAATAAAGTGTTTTTGCGGACTACAACAGGTATGCCCGTGCCTTGTGCAGGATATCTTAGAAGTTTTAAACTTATTCAATAAATTCTAAATAAAGTGTTTACGCGGACTGCAACAGGTATGCCCGTGCCTTGTGCAGAATATCTTAGTAGTTTTAAACTTGAACAATAAATTCTAAATAAAGTGTCTACACGGTCTACAACAGGTATGCCCATGCCTTGTGCAGGATATCTAAGTAGTTTTAAACTTTTGTAATAAATTCTAAATAGAGTGTCTACGCGGTCTACAACAGGTATGCCCGTGCCTTGTGCAGGATATCTTAGTAGTTTTAAACTTTTTCAATAAATTCTAAATAAAGTGTTTACGCGGACTACAACAGGTATGCCCATGCCTTGTGCAGCATATCTTAGTAGTTGTAAACGTTTGCAATAAATTCTAAATAAAGTGTTTACGCGACTACAACAGGTATGCCCGTGCCTTGTGCAGGATATCTTAGAAGTTTTAAACTTATTCAATAAATTCTAAATAAAGTGTTTACGCGGACTGCAACAGGTATGCCCGTGCCTTGTGCAGAATATCTTAGTAGTTTTAAACTTGAACAATAAATTCTAAATAAAGTGTCTACACGGTCTACAACAGGTATGCCCATGCTTTGTGCAGGATATCTTAGTAGTTTTAAACTTTTGTAATAAATTCTAAATAAAGTGTCTACGCGGTCTACAACAGGTATGCCCGTGCCTTGTGCAGGATATCTTAGTAGTTTTAAACTTTTTCAATAAATTCTGAATAAAGTGTTTACACGGACTACAACAGGTTTGCCCGTGCCTTGTGCAGGATATCTTAGTAGTTTTAAACTTTTACAATAAATTCTAAATAAAGTGTCTAAGCGGTCTACAACAGGTATGCCCGTGCCTTGTGCAGGATCTCTTAGTAGTTTTAAACTTTAACAATAAATTCTAAATAAAGTGTCTACGCGGTCTACAACAGTATGCCCATGCCTTGTGCAGGATATCTTAGTAGTTTTAAACTTTTACAATAAATTCTAAATAAAGTGTTTACGCAGACTACAACATGTATGCCCGTGCCTTGTGCAGGATATCTTAGTAGTTTTAAACTTTTTCAATAAATTCTAAATAAAATGTTTACGCGGACTGCAACAGGTATGCCCGTGCCTTGTGCAGGATATCTTAGTAGTTTTAAACTTTTACAATCAATTCTAAATAAAGAGTTTACGCGGACTACATCAGGTATGCCCGTGCCCTGTGCAGGATATCTTAGTAGTTTTAAACTTTACAATAAATTCTAAATAAAGTGTTTACGCGGACTACAACAGGTATGCCCGTGCCTTGTTCAGGATATCTTAGTAGTTTTAAACTTTACAATAAATTCTAAATAAAGTGTTTACGCGGACTACATCAGGTATGCCCGTGCCTTGTGCAGGATATCTTAGTAGTTTTAAACTTTTACAATAAATTCTAAATAAAGTGTTTACGCAGACTACAACATGTATGCCCGTGCCTTGTGCAGAATATCTTAGTAGTTTTAAAATTTTACAATAAATTCTAAATAAAGTGTTTACGCAGACTACAACATGTATGCCCGTGCCTTGTGCAGAATATCTTAGTAGTTTTAAAATTTTACAATAAATTCTAAATAAAGTGTTTACGCGGACTACAACAGGTTTGCCCGTGCCTTGTGCAGGATATCTTAGTAGTTTTAAACTTTTACAATAAATTCTAAATAAAGTGTCTACGCGGTCTACAACAGGTATGCCCGTGCCTTGTGGAGGATATCTTAGTAGTTTTTAAACTTTTACAATAAATTCTAAATAAAGTGTTTACGCAGACTACAACATGTATGCCCGTGCCATGTGCAGGATATCTTAGTAGCTTTAAACCTTTTCAATAAATTCTAAATAAAGTGTTTAAGCGGACTGCAACAGGTATGCCCATGCCTTGTGCAGGATATCTTAGTAGTTTTAAAACTTTTACAATAAATTCTAAATAAAGGTTTACACGTACTACATCAGGTATGCCCGTGCCCTGTGCAGGATATTTTAGTAGTTTTAAACTTTAGAATAAATTCTAAATAAAGTGTTTACGCGGACTACAACAGGTATGCCCGTGCCTTGTGCAGGATATCTTAGTAGTTTTAAATTTTTTTAATAAATTTTAAATAAAGTGTTTACGCGGACTACAACAGGTTTGCCCGTGCCTTGTGCAGGATATCTTAGTAGTTTTAAATTTTAACAATAAATTTTAAATAAAGTGTTTACGCGGACTACAACAGGTATGCCCATGCCTTGTGCAGTATATCTTAGTAGTTTTAAACTTTTGCAATAAATTCTAAATAAAGAGTTTACGCGGACTACAACAGGTATGCCCGTGCCTTGTGCAGGATATCTTAGTAGTTTTAAACTTTTGCAATAAATTCTAAATAAAGTGTTTACGCGGACTACATTAGGTATGCCCGTGCCTTGTGCAGGATATCTTAGTAGTTTTAAACTTTAGAATAAATTCTAAATAAAGTGTTTACGCGGACTACAACAGGTATGCCCGTGCCTTGTGCAGGAAATCTTAGTAGTTTTAAATTTTTTTAATAAATTTTAAATAAAGTGTTTACGCGGACTACAACAGGTTTGCCCGTGCCTTGTGCAGGATATCTTAGTAGTTTTAAACTTTTACAATAAATTCTAAATAAAGTGTTTACGCGGTCTACAACAGGTATGCCCGTGCCTTGTGCCGGTTATCTTAGTAGTTTTGAACTTTTTCAATAAATTCTAAATAATGTGTTTACGCGGACTACAACATGTATGCCCGTGCCTTGTGCAGGATATCTAAGTAGTTTTAAATTTTTCAATCAATCTAAATAAAGTGCCTACACGGTCTACAACAGGTATGCCCATGCCTTGTGCAGGATATCTTAGTAGTTTTTAAACTTTTACAATAAATTCTAAATAAAGTGTTTACGCGGACTACAACATGTATGCCCGTGCCTTGTGCAAGATTTCTTAGTAGTTTTAAACTTTTACAATATTTTATAAATAAAGTGGTTACGCGGACTACAACAGGTATGCCCGTGCCTTGTGCAGGATATCTCAGTAGCTTTAAACTTTTACAATAAATTCTAAATAAAGTGTTAACGCGGACTACAACATGTATGCCCGTGCCTTGTGCAGGATACCTTAGTAGTTTTAAACTTGTACAATAAATTCTAAACAAAGTGTTTACGCGGACTACAACATGTATGCCCGTGCCTTGTGCAGGATATCTTAGTAGTTTTTAAACTTTTACAATATTTTATAAATAAAGTGGTTACGCGGACTACAACAGGTTTGCCCGTGCCTTGTGCAGGATATCTCAGTAGCTTTAAACTTTTACAATAAATTCTAAATAAAGTGATAACGCGGACTACAACATGTATGCCCGTGCCTTGTGCAGGATACCTTAGTAGTTTTAAACGTTTACAATAAATTCTAAACAAAGTGTTTACGCAGACTACAACAGGGTGTGCCTGTTCCTTGTGCAGGATATCTCAGTAGCTTTAAACTTTACAATAAATTCTAAATAAAGTGTTGACGCGGACTACAACAGGTATGCCCGTGCCTTGTGCAGGATATCTTAGTAGTTTTTAAAAATTTTTAAATAAATTTTAAATAAAGTGTTTACGCGGACTACAACAGGTATGCCCGTGCCTTGTGCATGATATCTTGATAGTTTTAAACTTTTACAATAAATTCTAAATAAAGTATCTGCGCGGTCTACAACAGGTATGCCCGTGCCTTGTGCCGGATATCTTAGTAGTTTTAAACTTTTTCAATAAATTCTAAATAAAGTGTTTACGCGGACTACAACATGTATGCCCGTGCCTTGTGCAGGATATCTTAGTAGTTTTAAATTTTAACAATAAATTCTAAATAAAGTGCCTACGCGGTCTACAACAGGTATGCCCTTGCCTTGTGCAGGATATCTTAGTAGTTTTAAACTTTTACAATAAATTCTAAATAAAGTGTTTACGCAGACTACAACATGTATGCCCGTGCCTTGTGGAGGATTTCTTAGTAGTTTTAAACTTTTACAATAAATTATAAATAAAGTGTTTACGCAGAATACAACATGTATGCCCGTGCCTTGTGCAGGATTTCTTAGTAGTTTTAAACTTTTACAATATTTTATAAATAAAGTGGTTACGCGGACTACAACAGGTATTCCCGTGCCTTGTGCAGGATATCTCAGTAGCTTTAAACTTTTACAATAAATTCTAAATAAAGTGTTAACGCGAACTACAACATGTATGCCCGTGCTATGTGCAGGATATCTTAGTACTTTTAAACTTTTACAATAAATTCTGAACAAAGCGTTTACGCAGATTACAACAGGTGTGCCTGTGCCTTGTGCAGGATATCTTAGTAGTAGATTACAACAGGTGTGCCTGTGCCGTGTGCAGGATATCTTAGTAGTTTTAAACTTTTGCAATAAATTCTAAATAAAGTGTTTACGCGGATTACAACATGTATGCCCGTGCCTTGTGCAGGATTTCTTAGTAGTTTTAAACTTTTGTAATAAATTCTAGATAAAGTGTTTACGCGGACTAGAACATGTATGCCCGTGCCTTGTGCAGGATATCTTAGTAGTTTTAAACTTTTACAATAAATTCTAAATAAAGTGTTTACGCGGACAACAACATGTGTGCCTGTGCCTTGTGCAGGATATCTTAGTAGTTTTAAACTTTTGTAATAAATTCTAGATAAAGTGTTTACGCGTACTACAACAGGTATGCCCGTGCCTTGTGCAGGATATCTTAGTAGTTTTAAACTTTTACAATAAATTCTAAATTAAGTGTTTACGTGGACTACAACAAGTATGCCCGTGCCTTGTGCAGGATTTCTTAGTAGTTTTAAACTTTTACAATATTTTATAAATAAAGTGGTTACGCGGACTACAACAGGTATGCCCGTGCCTTGTGCAGGATATCTCAGTAGCTTTAAACTTTGACAATAAATTCTAAATAAAGTGTTAATGCGGACTACAACATGTATGCCCGTGCCTTGTGCAGGATACCTTAGTAGTTTTAATCTTGTACAATAAATTCTAAACAAAGTGTTTACGCGGACTACAACAAGTATGCCCGTGCCTTGTGCAGGATATCTTAGTAGTTTTAAACTTTTACAATAAATTCTAAATAAAGTGTTTACGCGAACTACAATGGGTATGCCCGCGCCTTGTGCAGGATATCGTAGTAGTTTTAAACTTTTTCAATAAATTTTAAATTGAGTGTTTACGCGTTGTACAACAGGTATGCCCGCGCTTTGTGCAGGATATCGTAGCAGTTTTAAACTTATTCAATAAATTCTAAATAAAGTGTTTATGCGGACTACAACATGTATGCCCGTGCCTTGTGCAGGATATCTTAATAGTTTAAACTTTTTCAAGAAATTCTAAATAAATTGTTTACGCAGATTACAACAGGTATGGGTGTGCCTTGTGCAGGATATCTTAGTAGTGTTAAACTTTTACAATACTTTATAAATAAAGTGTTTACGTGGATTACAACAGGTATGCCCGTGCCTTGTGCAGGATATCTTAGTAGTTTAAAACTTTTACAAAAATTCTAAATAAAGTGTTTACGCAGATTACAACAGGTATGCCCGTGCCTTGTGCAGAATATCTTAGTAGTTTCAAACTTTTTCAATCAATCTAAATAAAGTGTTTACGTGGACTACAACAGGTATGACCGTGCCTTGTGCGGGATATCTTAGTAGCTTTAAACTTTTACAATAAATTCTAAATAAAGCGGACTACAGCAGGTATGCTGGTGCCTTGTGCAGGATATTTTAGTAGGTTTAAACTATACAATAAATTCTAAATAAAGAGTTTACGCACACTACAAAAGGTATGCCCGTGCCTTGTGCAGGACATCTTAGTAGTTTTAAACTTTAACAATCAATTCTAATTAAATTGTCTACGAGGTCTACAACAGGTATGCCCATGCCTTGTGCAGGATATCTTAGTAGTTTTAAACTTTTACAATAAATTCTAAATAAAGTGTTTACGCGGACTACAACATGTATGCCCGTGCCTTGTGCAAGATTTCTTAGTAGTTTTAAACTTTTACAATATTTTATAAATAAAGTGGTTACGCGGACTACAACAGGTATGGCCCGTGCCTTGTGCAGGATTATGCTCAGTGCTTTAAAACTTTACTTTACAATAAAATTTCATAAATAAAGTGTTTAATGCGGACTACAACATGTATGCCCGTGCCTTGTGCAGGATACCTTAGTAGTTTTAATCTTGTACAATAAATTCTAAACAAAGTGTTTACGCGGACTACAACATGTATGCCCGTGCCTTGTGCAGGATATCTTAGTAGTTTTAAACTTTTACAATAAATTATAAATAAAGTGTTTACGCTGAATACAACATATATGCCCGTGCCTTGTGCAGGATTTTTTAGTAGTTTTAAACTTTTACAAATATTTTTATAAATTAAAGTGTGTTACGCGGACTACAACAGGTATTCCGTGCCTTGTGCAGGATATCTCAGTAGCTTTAAACTTTACAATAAATTCTAAATAAAGTGTTAACGCGAACTACAACATGTATGCCCGTGCTATGTGCAGGATACCTTAGTACTTTTAAACTTTTACAATAAATTCTGAACAAAGCGTTTACGCAGATTACAACAGGTGTGCCTGTGCCTTGTGCAGGATATCTTAGTAGTAATTACAACAGGTGTGCCTGTGCCGTGTGCAGGATATCTTAGTAGTTTTAAACTTTTGCAATAAATTCTAAATAAAGTGTTTACGCGGATTACAACATGTATGCCCGTGCCTTGTGCAGGATTTCTTAGTAGTTTTAAACTTTTGTAAAAATTCTTAGATAAAGTGTTTACAACGGACTAGAACATTTGATTGCCGTGCCTTGTGCAGGATATCTTAGTAGTTTTTAAACTTTTACAATAAATTCTAAATAAAGTGTTTACGCGGACAACAACATGTGTGCCTGTGCCTTGTGCAGGATATCTTAGTAGTTTTAAACTTTGTAATAAATTCTAGATAAAGTGTTTACGCGTACTACAACAGGTATGCCCGTGCCTTGTGCAGGATATCTTAGTAGTTTTAAACTTTTACAATAAATTCTAAATTAAGTGTTTACGTGGACTACAACAAGTATGCCCTGCCTTGTGCAGGATATCTTAGTAGTTTTAAACTTTTACAATAAATTCTAAATAAAGTGTTTACGCGAACTACAATGGGTATGCCCGCGCCTTGTGCAGGATATCGTATAGTTTAAACTTTTTCAATAAATTTTAAATTGAAGTGTTTACGCGTTGTACAACAGGTATGCCCGCGCTTTGTGCAGGATACGTAGCAGTTTTAAACTTATTCAATAAATTCTAAATAAAGTGTTTATGCGGACTACAACATGTATGCCCGTGCCTTGTGCAGATATCTTAATAGTTTTAAACTTTTTCAATAAATTCTAAATAAATTGTTTACGCAGATTACAACAGGTATGGGTGCCTTGTGCAGGATATCTTAGTAGTGTTAAACTTTTACAATACTTTATAAATAAAGTGTTTACGTGGATTACAACAGGTATGCCCGTGCCTTGTGCAGGATATCTTAGTAGTTTAAAAACTTTTACAAAAATTCTAAATAAAGTGTTTACGCAGATTACAACAGGTATTGCCCGTGCCTTGTGCAGAATATCTTAGTAGTTTCAAACTTTTTCAATCAATCTAAATAAAGTGTTTACGTGGACTACAACAGGTATGACCGTGCCTTGTGCGGGATATCTTAGTAGCTTTAAACTTTTACAATAAATTCTAAATAAAGCGGACTACAGCAGGTATGCTGGTGCCTTGTGCAGGATATTTTAGTAGGTTTAAACTATACAATAAATTCTAAATAAAGAGTTTACGCACACTACAAAAGGTATGCCCGTGCCTTGTGCAGGACATCTTAGTAGTTTTTAAACTTTAACAATCAATTCTAATTAAATTGTCTACGAGGTCTACAACAGAGGTATGCCCATGCCTTGTGCAGGATATCTTAGTAGTTTTAAACTTTTACAATAAATTCTAAATAAAGTGTTTACGCGGACTACAACATGTATGCCCGTGCCTTGTGCAAGATTTCTTAGTAGTTTTAAACTTTACAATATTTTATAAATAAAGTGGTTACGCGGACTACAACAGTATGCCGTGCCTTGTGCAGGATATACTCTAGCTTTAACTTTTACATAAATTCTAATAAAGTGTTATGCGGACTAAACATGTATGCCCGTGCCTTGTGCAGGATACTCTTAGTAGTTTTAAATCTTGTACAATAAATTCTAAACAAAGTGTTAACGCGGACTACAACATGTATGCCCGTGCCTTGTGCAGGATACCTTAGTAGTTTTAAACTTTGTACAATAATTCTATAATAAAGTGGTTACGCGGACTAACTACAGGTATGCCCGTGCCTTGTGCAGGATATCTCAGTAGCTTTAAACTTTTACAATAAATTTTAAATAAAGTGATAACGCGGACTACAACATGTATGCCCGTGCCTTGTGCAGGATACCTTAGTAGTTTTAAACTTTACAATAAATTCTAAACAAAGTGTATAACGCGACTACAACATGTGTGCCCGTTCCTTGTGCAGGATATCTCAGTAGCTTTAAACTTTACAATAAATTCTAAATAAAGTGTTGACGCGGACTACAACAGGGTTGCCCGTGCCTTGTGCAGGATATCTTAGTAGCTTTTAAATTTTTTTAATAAATTTAAATAAAGTGTTTACGCGGACTACAACAGGTCTGCCCGTGCCTTGTGCATGATATCTTAGATAGTTTTAAATTTTTACAATAAATTTTAAATAAAGTATTGCGCGGTCTACAACAGGTACTGCCCGTGCCTTGTGCGCATATATCTTAATAGTTTTAAACTTTTTCAATAAATTCTAAATAAAGTTTGACGCGGACTACAACATGTATGCCCGTGCCTTGTGCAGGATATCTTAGTAGTTTTAATTGTCTAAACAGGTATGCCATGCTTGTGCAGGATTCTTAATTAAACTTTTTACAATAAATTCTAAATAAAGTTTTTAAAGATACAACATGGTAGTGCCTGTGTCCTTGTGCAGGATATCTTAGTAGTTTTAAACTTTTACAATAAATTCTAAAAAAGCGTATGCCAGCAGTATGCTCGTGCCTTGTGCAGGATATCTTAGTAGTTTTAAACTATACAATAAATTCTAAATAAAGAGTTTACGCAGACTACAACAGGTATGCCCGTGCCTTGTGCAGGATATCTTAGTAGTTTTAAACTTTAACAATCAATTCTAATTAAATTGTCTACGAGGTCTACAACAGGTATGCCCATGCCTTGTGCAGGATATCTTAGTAGTTTTAAACTTTTACAATAAATTCTAAATAAAGTGTTTACGCGGACTACAACAGTGTGTGCCTGTTCCTTGTGCAGGATATCTCAGTAGCTTTAAACTTTACAATAAATTCTAAATAAAGTGTTGACGCGGACAACAACAGGTATGCCCGTGCCTTGTGCAGGATATCTTAGTAGTTTTAAAATTTTTTAATAAATTTTTAAATAAAGTGTTTACGCGGACTACAACAGGTATGCCCGTGCCTTGTGCATGATATCTTGATAGTTTTAAACTTTTACAATAAATTCTAAATAAAGTATCTGCGCGGTCTACAACAGGTATGCCCGTGCCTTGTGCCGGATATCTTAGTAGTTTTAAACTTTTTCAATAAATTCTAAATAAAGTGTTTACGCGGACTACAACATGTATGCCCGTGCCTTGTGCAGGATATCTTAGTAGTTTTAAATTTTAACAATAAATTCTAAATAAAGTGCCTACGCGGTCTACAACAGGTATGCCCTTGCCTTGTGCAGGATATCTTAGTAGTTTTAAACTTTTACAATAAATTCTAAATAAAGTGTTTACGCAGACTACAACATGTATGCCCGTGCCTTGTGCAGGATTTCTTAGTAGTTTTAAACTTTTACAATAAATTATAAATAAAGTGTTTACGCTGAATACAACATATATGCCCGTGCCTTGTGCAGGATTTTTTAGTAGTTTTAAACTTTTACAATATTTTATAAATAAAGTGGTTACGCGGACTACAACAGGTATTCCCGTGCCTTGTGCAGGATATCTCAGTAGCTTTAAACTTTTACAATAAATTCTAAATAAAGTGTTAACGCGAACTACAACATGTATGCCCGTGCTATGTGCAGGATACCTTAGTACTTTTAAACTTTTACAATAAATTCTGAACAAAGCGTTTTACGCAGATTACAACAGGTGTGCCTGTGCCTTGTGCAGGATATCTTAGTAGTAGATTACAACAGGTGTGCCTGTGCCGTGTGCAGGATATCTTAGTAGTTTTAAACTTTTGCAATAAATTCTAAATAAAGTGTTTACGCGGATTACAACATGTATGCCCGTGCCTTGTGCAGGATTTCTTAGTAGTTTTAAACTTTTGTAATAAATTCTAGATAAAGTGTTTACACGGACTAGAACATGTATGCCCGTGCCTTGTGCAGGATATCTTAGTAGTTTTAAACTTTTACAATAAATTCTAAATAAAGTGTTTACGCGGACAACAACATGTGTGCCTGTGCCTTGTGCAGGATATCTTAGTAGTTTTAAAACTTTTGTAATAAATTCTAGATAAAGTGTTTACGCGTACTACAACAGGTATGCCCGTGCCTTGTGTAGGATATCTTAGTAGTTTTAAACTTTTACAATAAATTCTAAATAAAGTGTTTACGCGAACTACAATGGGTATGCCCGCGCCTTGTGCAGGATATCTTAGTAGTTTTAAACTTTTTCAATATTTTATTAATAAAGTGGTTACGTGGACTACAACAGGTATGCCCGTGCCTTGTGCAGGATATCGTAGTAGTTTTAAACTTTTTCAATAAATTTTAAATTGAGTGTTTACGCGTTGTACAACAGGTATGCCCGCGCTTTGTGCAGGATATCGTAGCAGTTTTAAACTTATTCAATAAATTCTAAATAAAGTGTTTATGCGGACTACAACATGTATGCCCGTGCCTTGTGCAGGATATCTTAATAGTTTTAAACTTTTTCAATAAATTCTAAATAAATTGTTTACGCAGATTACAACAGGTATGGGTGTGCCTTGTGCAGGATATCTTAGTAGTGTTAAACTTTTACAATACTTTATAAATAAAGTGTTTACGTGGATTACAACAGGTATGCCCGTGCCTTGTGCAGGATATCTTAGTAGTTTTATAACTTTTACAAAAATTCTAAATAAAGTGTTTACGCAGATTACAACAGGTATGCCCGTGCCTTGTGCAGAATATCTTAGTAGTTTCAAACTTTTTCAATCAATCTAAATAAAGTTGTTTACGTGGACTACAACAGGTATGACCGTGCCTTGTGCGGGATATCTTAGTAGCTTTAAACTTTTACAATAAATTCTTAATAAAGCGGACTACAGCAGGTATGCTCGTGCCTTGTGCAGGATATTTTAGTAGGTTTAAACTATACAATAAATTCTAAATAAAGAGTTTACGCAGACTACAACAGGTATGCCCGTGCCTTGTGCAGGATATCTTAGTAGTTTTAAACTTTAACAATCAATTCTAATTAAATTGTCTACGATGTCTACAACAGGTATGCCCATGCCTTGTGCAGGATATCTTAGTAGTTTTAAACTTTTACAATAAATTCTAAATAAAGTGTTTACGCGGACTACAACATGTATGCCCGTGCCTTGTGCAAGATTTCTTAGTAGTTTTAAACTTTTACAATATTTTATAAATAAAGTGGTTACGCGGACTACAACAGGTATGCCCGTGCCTTGTGCAGGATATCTCAGTAGCTTTAAACTTTTACAATAAATTCTAAATAAAGTGATAACGCGGACTACAACATGTATGCCCGTGCCTTGTGCAGGATACCTTAGTAGTTTTAAACGTTTACAATAAATTCTAAACAAAGTGTTTACGCAGACTACAACAGGGTGTGCCTGTTCCTTGTGCAGGATATCTCAGTAGCTTTAAACTTTACAATAAATTCTAAATAAAGTGTTGACGCGGACTACAACAGGTATGCCCGTGCCTTGTGCAGGATATCTTAGTAGTTTTAAAAATTTGTAATAAATTTTAAATAAAGTGTTTACGCGGACTACAACAGGTCTGCCCGTGCCTTGTGCATGATATCTTGATAGTTTTAAACTTTTACAATAAATTCTAAATAAAGTATCTGCGCGGTCTACAACAGGTATGCCCGTGCCTTGTGCCGCATATCTTAATAGTTTTAAACTTTTTCAATAAATTCTAAATAAAGTGTTGACGCGGACTACAACATGTATGCCCGTGCCTTGTGCAGGATATCTTAGTAGTTTTAAATTTGGTCTACAACAGGTATGCCCATGCCTTGTGCAAGATATCTTATTAGTTTTAAACTTTTACAATAAATTCTAAATAAAGTTTTTATGCAGATTACAACAGGTGTGCCTGTGTCTTGTGCAGGATATCTTAGTAGTTTTAAACTTTAACAATAAATTCTAAATAAAGAGTTTACGCAGATAACAACAGGTATGCCCGTGCCTTGTGCAGGATATCTTAGTAGTTTAAAACTTTTACAATAAATTATAAATAAAGTGTTTACGCGGAATACAACATGTATGCCCGTGCCTTGTGCAGGATTTCTTAGTAGTTTTAAGTATATTGCCCATGATTTCAAAACATTTGAGAGGTCTATAGAAAATCAACTTGTTGAATATTTTAATTCATTTTTCCACATTTTTCTGTCAGCTTTTCGAAAAGGATATGGATGCCAAACCGCTTTATTAAAAATAATTGAAGATTGGAAAAAGGCTTTAGATCAGAATAAATATGTAGCAGCTATATTAATGGACTTGTCCAAGGCTTTTGACTGCCTACCCCATGACCTCCTCCTACTAAAATTAAAATCTTACGGTGTGTCTGCCACATCTCTTAAACTTTTGGAAAGCTGTGTTAAAGTAGGTACTAATTCAAGCTATTGGCAAACAATGTTTAAAGGGGTGCCACAAGGGTCAATATTAGGGCCAACATTATTTAAATTTTTTTAAATGACATTTTCTATTTTATTCATAAAAGTGAACTCTATAATTATGCAGATGACAACACCCTTTCATACGCAGATAACGATTTAGATAAATTAATTAAAACTTTAGAAGAAGAAAGTAAAATTTTGATAAACTGGTTCTCAATAAATAAAATGAAAGCAAATCCAGAAAAATTTCAGGCAATAGCTGTAGGTAAAAAAACTAAAGACAAAAACCTAAAATTTAAATTAGAAGGTAATGAAATAGAGTGTGAAGATAACGTTAAACTGCTAGGTGTAACAATAGATTTTAAACTAAATTTCAATGAACATGTCTCTATAATATGTAAAAAAGCATCCAAACAATTAAATGTATTAAAAAGAATAGGTAAACACCTGACTAAACTCGGAAAATTAACAATTTATTATTCTTTCATAATGTCCAACTTTAATTACTGCCCACTAGTTTGGCACTTTTGTGGGGAGGTAAATACAAAAAAGATAGAGAAAATCCAAGAGAGAGCACTAAGGTTTATCTACGAAGACCATTCAGCAAGTTATGAAGATCTACTCTGCAAATCAAAATTACCATCTTTAAAAGTAAGAAGAATGCGATCTTTGGCGATTGAAGTTTTCAAAATTATAAATAAAGATTGTCCTGTTTATCTCCATGATTTGATTCACTTAAAGGAAAACACTTACTCTTTCAGATACCAGAATACAGCAGATCTACCACATGTAAGAACAACTGCATATGGCCTACAATCTTTCAGGTATGCAGGTGCTAAGCTTTGGAATGAGCTGCCAGATGAGCTTCGTAAGCAATCATCTTTAAATCAATTCAAGAACTTGATAAATTCTTGGTCTGGCAGCTCATGCCAATGCTTTGCCTGCAAAACCAGTTAATCTCTGCTTATTATTTTTTTGTTTTGTTGCTTTATTTTCAGCATGGCAAATTTATTCTAATATCTTTACTATAGTGCTTCTGCTGCTTTTGTGCTAATTTTAGAAACTTAATGTGCTTTTATGCTTTTTATGTGCAAACCATTTCATTTGTGCTTTTGTGTTTTTATCTCATAATTGCATGTACCAGTATGTGTTAAACTTGTAAGATGCTTAAAGAACTTTTGTGCTGCATGTTTATATACTGATTGAACTCTTGCTTTATATGTTTAATGTTGTGTGCATGACTCGATATGTATGTTTTGTTTTATTTGTTGTTATGTCGGTTTTAAAAGCTCTTCAGAGCTTATGTTTGTAATTGCTTGCTTATACCGACTCTAAATAAAGCTTTATGTCTTATGTCTTATGTCTTAAACTTTTACAATATTTTATAAATAAAGTGGTTACGCGGACTACAACAGGTATTCCCGTGCCTTATGCAGGATATCTCAGTAGCTTTAAACTTTTACAATAAATTCTAAATAAAGTGTTAACGCGGACTACAACATGTATGCCCGTGCTATGTGCAGGATACCTTAGTACTTTTAAACTTTTACAATAAATTCTGAACAAAGCGTTTACGCAGATTACAACAGGTGTGCCTGTGCCTTGTGCAGGATATCTTAGTAGTAGATTACAACAGGTGTGCCTGTGCCGTGTGCAGGATATCCTAGTAGTTTTAAACTTTTGCAATAAATTCTAAATAAAGTGTTTACGCGGATTACAACATGTATGCCGTGCCTTGTGCAGGATTTCTTAGTAGTTTTGAACTTTTGTAATAAATTCTAGATAAAGTGTTTACGCGGACTACAACATGTATGCCCGTGCCTTGTGCAGGATATCTTAGTAGTTTTAAACTTTTACAATAAATTCTAAATAAAGTGTTTACGCGGAAAACAACATGTGTGCCTGTGCCTTGTGCAGGATATCTTAGTAGTTTTAAACTTTTGTAATAAATTCTAGATAAAGTGTTTACGCGTACTACAACAGGTATGCCCGTGCCTTGTGCAGGATATCTTAGTAGTTTTAAACTTTTACAATAAATTCTAAATTAAGTGTTTACGCAGATTACAACAGGTGTGCCTGTGCCTTGTGCAGGATATCTTAGTAGTAGATTACAACAGGTGTGCCTGTGCCGTGTGCAGGATATCTTAGTAGTTTTAAACTTTTGCAATAAATTCTAAATAAAGTGTTTACGCGGATTACAACATGTATGCCCGTGCCGTGTGCAGGATTTCTTAGTAGTTTTAAACTTTTGTAATAAATTCTAGATAAAGTGTTTACGCGGACTACAACATGTATGCCCGTGCCTTGTGCAGGATATCTTAGTAGTTTTAAACTTTTACAATAAATTTTAAATAAAGTGTTTACGCGGACTACAACAGGTCTGCCCGTGCCTTGTGCATGATATCTTGATAGTTTTAAACTTTTACAATAAATTCTAAATAAAGTATCTGCGCGGTCTACAACAGGTATGCCCGTGCCTTGTGCCGGATATCTTAGTAGTTTTAAACTTTTTCAATAAATTCTAAATAAAGTGTTTACGCGGACTACAACATGTATGCCCGTGCCTTGTGCAGGATATCTTAGTAGTTTTAAATTTTAACAATAAATTCTAAATAAAGTGCCTACGCGGTCTACAACAGGTATGCCCTTGTCTTGTGCAGGATATCTTAGCAGTTTTAAACTTTTACAATAAATTCTAAATAAAGTGTTTACGCAGACTACAACATGTATGCCCGTGCCTTGTGCAGGATTTCTTAGTAGTTTTAAACTTTTACAATAAATTATAAATAAAGTGTTTACGCTGAATACAACATGTATGCCCGTGCCTTGTGCAGGATTTCTTAGTAGTTTTAAACTTTTACAATATTTTATAAATAAAGTGGTTACGCGGACTACAACAGGTATTCCCGTGCCTTGTGCAGGATATCTCAGTAGCTTTAAACTTTTACAATAAATTCTAAATAAAGTGTTAACGCGAACTACAACATGTATGCCCGTGCTATGTGCTTGATACCTTAGTACTTTTAAACTTTTACAATAAATTCTGAACAAAGCGTTTACGCAGATTACAACAGGTGTGCCTGTGCCTTGTGCAGAATATCTTAGTAGTAGATTACAACAGGTGTGCCTGTGCCGTGTGCATGATATCTTAGTAGTTTTAAACTTTTGCAATAAATTCTAAATAAAGTGTTTACGCGGATTACAACATGTATGCCCGTGCCTTGTGCAGGATTTCTTAGTAGTTTTAAACTTTTGTAATAAATTCTAGATAAAGTGTTTACGCGGACTACAACATGTATGCCCGTGCCTTGTGCAGGATATCTTAGTAGTTTTAAACTTTTACAATAAATTCTAAATAAAGTGTTTACGCGGACAACAACATGTGTGCCTGTGCCTTGTGCAGGATATCTTAGTAGTTTTAAACTTTTGTAATAAATTCTAGATAAAGTGTTTACGCGTACTACAACAGGTATGCCCGTGCCTTGTGCAGGATATCTTAGTAGTTTTAAACTTTTACAATAAATTCTAAATTAAGTGTTTACGTGGACTACAACAAGTATGCCCGTGCCTTGTGCAGGATATCTTAGTAGTTTTAAACTTTTACAATAAATTCTAAATAAAGTGTTTACGCGGACTACAATGGGTATGCCCGCGCCTTGTGCAGGATATCTTAGTAGTTTTAAACTTTTTCAATAAATCTAAATAAAGTGTTTACGTGGACTACAACAGGTATGCCCGTGCCTTGTGCGGGATATATTAGTAGCTTTAAACTTTTACAATAAATTCTAAATAAAGTGGACTACAGCAGGTATGCCCGTGCCTTGTGCAGGATATTTTAGTAGGTTTAAACTATACAATAAATTCTAAATAAAGTGTTTACGCGGACTACAACAGGTATGCCCATGCCTTGTGCAGGATATCTTAGTAGTTTTAAACTTTAACAATAAATTCTAAATAAAGAGTTTACGCAGATAACAACAGGTATGCCCGTGCCTTGTGCAGGATATTTTAGTAGTTTAAAACTTTCACAATAAATTCTAAACAAAGTGTTTACGCAGATTATAACAGGTGTGCCTGTGCCTTGTGCAGGATATCTTAGTAGTTTTAAACTGTTACAATAAATTCTAAACAAAGTGTTTATGCAGATTACAACAGGTGTGCCTGTGTCTTGTGCATGATATCTTAGTAGTTTTAAACTTTTACAATAAATTCTAAATAAAGAGTTTACGCAGATAACAACATGTATGCCCGTGCCTTGTGCAGGATATCTTAGTAGTTGTAAACTTTTCAATAAATTCTAAATAAAGTGTTAACGCGAATTACAACAAGTATGCCTATGCCTTGTGCAGGATATCTTAGTAGTTTTAAACTTTTACAATAAATTCTAAATAAGGTGTTTACGCGGACTATGACAGGTATGCCCGTGCCTTGTGCAGGATATCTTAGTAGTTTTAAACTGTTACAATATTTTATAAATAAAGTGGTTACGCGGATTACAACAGGTATGCCCGTGCCTTGTGCAGGATATCTTAGTAGTTTTAAACGTTTACAATAAATTCTAAATAAACTGTCTACGCGGACTACATCAGGTACGCCCGTGCCTTGTGCAGGATATCTTAGTAGTTTTAAACTTTTACAATAAATTCTAAATAAAGTGTTTACGCGGACTACAACATGTATGCCCGTGCCTTGTGCAGGATGTCTTAGTAGTTTTAAACTTTTACAATAAATTCTAAATAAAGTGTCTGCGCGGACTACAACAGGTATGCCCGTGCCTTGTGCAGGATATTTTAGTAGGTTTAAACTTTTACAATAAATTCAAAATAAAGTGTTTACGCGGACTACAACAGGTATGCCCATGCCTTGTGCAGGATATCTTAGTAGTTTTAAACTTTTACAATAAATTCTAAACAAAGTATTTATGCAGATTACAACAGGTGTGCCTGTGTTTTGTGCATGATATCTTAGTAGTTTTAAACTTTTACAATAAATTCTAAATAAAGAGTTTACGCAGATGCGTGATTTTCTAGCTGCATTGAAGACCGTTTGGTAGCCTTCGGCTGTTGTCTGCTCGTTTGTCGGGTTTTTGTCTCTTTACATATTCCCCATTTCTATTTTCAATTTTATTACAATCAAAATATACTGATCTTGTGGCACAATAATCAAGCAGGTGAAAATAAATAAACATATTATTATTTAACACCTTGCATAATATAGTTTGTAAATAAACCCATCATAGATAGATAAATTATGACGTTCTTTCCATCCGTCTGGTCCCAACGTCCAACAAGAAGACGTCCAGATTATGACGTAACTACTTTTCGTCGTCCGGGCTATCTTTCCCTCGCTACGACAGAACGTCCAGTTAGATATTTCTTAGTAGCAGTGTTTTCAAAAGATTTCGAAGAAAAGGAAAATGGATTGTGTTTATTTCCAGATATTTTTAACATTACTTCAGTTTCACACAGAACGTAAGTTTTTAATTCTTTTAGTAATCAGATTTTTATCGATACTCTTCTTTCCATATACCTTTTTTGTTAGTTGCTGTAAAAATATATGAGCTAAACATAAAACCTCTGTCTACGAATTTTAACTAGTTCACAATTGTTCCTTACCATAGGCATAGAAATCGTTCTTAAATGGGGAAAAATCAAGATTTGTTTTTATAAGTAAGGGTCCTCACTTGGTGTCAAAAGTAATTAGTTTTTCTTTTCTTTAGAATCGATGTTTTCGCTACCATCAGCGAGGCCCTTGAAGTGAACTTCAATTCGGGAACAGATTTCCCAAGACAACAAATACATGACATCATGCATGAAATGGTGAATTACAGACAGAAGACGGGTAAGATTTTAAGTAATGTAATCAATTTAAAAAAAAAACATTGCTAACAAATATATTATGACACCACTTGATTGGAACTTAGACGAGAAAATACATCTATTGTGAAAACAGATACTTCCATCGTATTGTACTGCAGCGCCTGTATACACAATGGAGGACATTTCAATAAAACGTGTATTTATTTATAATTTAAAAAAAAAGTCACCGTTCTTTAATAGTCAAAATAAATTTAAAGTATGCTGGCCGGAGGTGGTCGTTCTGCGTTTTCTTATTTAATCTTCCATATATCCAAGGAGCGAAATTGTTTTGTTTTCGCTTCGATTTCGCCTTAGCTCTAAAAAGGCGAAATTACCACATCCGGCTACAATAGAAAACATTTCTCAAAAGGATTTCCAAGATAGTGACCATAAGCATTTAAACGACCTTTGCGACCTTCACCAAATGTTTTACAAGATAATGTATAATTATATGTATAAAGCATAGATAAAAGGCCTTTTTGATGACAGATATAAGTTGAAAATGCAAATACAATAAAAAAAAAATTACAATGATTCCAAAGACGACACAAAAAACATTTGCGGTGAAGTGAACAGAAAAAGATCATTTGAACTTGGTGTTTTCTCCCTTTTAATTTTTTTTCTATTTTATTATACCATTTGATTGTATATATCTATTTAATCATTAAGTTGCATGATTTTTGTTTTTCAGATTTCCAAGAAATTAACAAATTGCTTTATCTGCTGACTGAAATGGTGTTGGGTGTTGTCGAATCACACCAGATAGACAATGTCAGTGGTGGAAAATCTGTTGGTGAAAGGATCCAGAACAAATTTCTTAAACTAGTTTCCTCTGACAACTTTCAACCAATACCAACGTAAGTTGTTTGATTTAGAAATAAAACAGATATTGTTTTCTTATATTTACTGGCAGGAGTTTTCTGTAAACTAAAGCATTGATTTTTAATATATCATTCCTTGTTGCGCTAATAAAAAAAAAACAACAGACAAAAACATTTGAATGACAACCCGAAAGGCATTACCTACCGATCTACCGTAGTGATAGCCGGTACAAGGTTGTGGAAGAGGTCTATGATTGTGTAAAAAAAGTTCTATGAACATGATTTAATATATATTAACAGGATAACAAACAATTAAACCCTACTTACCAAATTACCAATGCATTTATGAAAAAAAATATAGTACATGAGTAGATTTCTGCTTCAAATACGCAAAAGTTTTAAGTAACATGCAATATATTTGTAAAAGTTATTTTTCATATCAAATTACACATTTTCAGATTTGATCATGTAAAAACTGAGGAATATTATACAGATGTCGATGAAATGTATAAACTGATGAGAACACACAAACATATATACAAAGACATGCAAAGACAACAAGAGGTAATTTCAAACAGCATACATTTGTAAACAACTTTTTCTGCATGTGGTTAGTTTAATTAATTATTTTCAAGAGCTATTGTTTGCAATTGAGAATTTGTAGATATTGCTTATGTGACTGATATGGTCTATTCCTCCTAGTCGAAGGCCGAAATTCAGCAACTACTTTTCTGAGAACTCCATTTAATAACGATCATTATAGAATCATTGGTATACTTATAATCTTACCGGGGTACATTGTTTTCCACACAAAATTTCAAGTGTTTTCAAATATTCAACTGACTAGTTAAAGCTAGTGATAAATAATACAGTGTGCATATGGCTCACAACTTGAAATAAAAATGTTTTATATTTAAAGATATGTTGGAGTGCTAATAGTAAGGTCCAACCATACGAATTATGCTTCAAGACGGCCGAGATGTCACGAAACTACATGGCAGAAAAACTATCTAGTGCAAAATTGAAAGAACGAGATGACAGCATTCAATTTTTGCAGAAAACACTTAATGATAAAAAGGAGAGAGCAGCGGAAACAGCCAAGACATACCAAACCTTAATAACAAAGGAGAAGGCAACAAGAAATACCTTGAGACTGGTTAGTAAAACAGAAGAATGACATTTTTATATAAATCGTAACAAATCAGAAAAAGATGTAGTTATATTTAAATTCATTGAAATTGTGAAAGGCGAACAGTATATTGTTGTAGACTAATCGATAAAATGGTTCATAGCATGAACACGTTAACACCAATTAACATTTTTATCGGTTCTCGTACACCAATTAACATTTTTATCGGTTCTCGTACACCAATTAACATTTTTATCTGTATTTTAGTATTGAATTGATTTTTTAAAATTCTATTTTTATAGATTGAAAGGAACCTTTTGGACGATATCAAATTTAACTTGATAGATCGTATTCAGAGCGGACTAGTATCTATGAAGTACATCTTAGCCTCACAGACTAATAAGTAAGCTATTTATATCAAATATGTATGTATTGTGGAGGGTAAAAGCAAGTGGAGGGGTAATACTCTTACAACATGGTTACCTAAGAGGGGTGAATACTCTTACAACATGGTTACCTAAAATTAACACTTTTATACTTTAAAGAATCTTAGTTTGAAATTATTTATTTCATCAACACCCAAGTTCAGTCATTTTCATTCTTCGTTTGTAGACTTTATGAATTACTTCCAATTATTGACGATTTTGACTGCCGACTGGCCGCAGAGTCACTAATAGAGAAGATTAGCTCCAAATACCAATATAATTCACCACAGGTAAATAGGGTTTTTCTAATGAACATTAATTTTTTAACTTATACCAGAGAATTTTTGTCAGAAAACATCCAAACATACTATCCACATTGATCTGTGTCCACACTTGTTAACTTGAAACATTTTAAGGGAGTTCGCTTCTCAGTCTCAAAATAATTAATTTTAAAAACACTATTTTATATAGGGATTAATAAAGGAATCAAAAGAGCAAAAAAATATAATAAGGTAAATGTGCTTGTTTTTGAGATATTAGCCATTGAGATTTTGGCTGGAAAATATTCTCTCTTGACTTTTCATAGCTTTATCATTATTAAGTTCTCAAAAACTTTTAAAAAATAATTAAAATTTTATAAGACTTTTACAGATGGCTTATTATTATAAAAGATTTATAAAAAGGAAAATGGGGGTCAATGGGCAATTTTTTTAAGGAATTCAAATGGATAAAACCAGAGGACTCCGAAAATCTGACAAAAGCGAACTTCCGCAAGTCGTTAAATCTAACAACTTGACATTTGTAATTAACTTTCGCAACAGCTTTTTTTTTTTGCTAAGCAGAAATATGCACCGTCACCTCTAAATGTTTTAACATTTTAAAGTTCGTTTTTTCAGAAGAAAGATATGTCTAAGGAACGATTTCCGTCACGGATACTTTCAGCCACGGATAGTCATACATAATCCATTAAATAGTAACGAGGAATGTGTCAGAGACAACTACCCGACCAAAGAGCAGAAAAAGGCTCAAGATTTGTTTTCATACTTTTTGCCATATACATATATTTGGAAAATACATTTTATAAGTTGTAGAATAATTAATTATTTTGGACCATCTTTATGTAGGAATTTCACATTGAAAACGGATTTAATGCCAAGTTACCAGATACACGATTTGTAAGTTGCAAAGCAGCTACACAGATACCGAAGGAACAACCATCAGAGCCTCATTCTGAACAGACAGAAGAACAACGTAATAATAATAGTAAGTCAGTTATCTCTTGTACATGTACGTAGGTCATGTTATCTCTTGTAAATGTACGTAGGTCATGTTATCTCCTGTACATGTACGTAGGTCATGTTATCTCTTGTACATGTACGTAGGTCATGTTATCTCCTGTACATGTACGTAGGTCATGTTATCTCTTGTACATGTACGTATGTCATGTTATCTCCTGTACATGTACGTAGGTCATGTTATCTCTTGTACATGTACGTAGGTCATGTTATCTCCTGTACATGTACGTAGGTCATGTTATCATTTTGAATCAGTTTTATATCGGCTGGTTTATTTTTAAATAGGAACCGTCAATAAACCAGACATCTATAGTTCACCGTGTTTTGCTAGCATAGATATGTCAAGTTTGTTATCAAGAGGAAATCTCGAACACATAGAATATATAACCTGTAAAACTAAAGGCGGTATTGTCCGCGGAGCTACATGCTTACAACTAAACATGAAAAAGATGTGGTATGATTGTCAATGAGACAACTCTCCACAAAAGACCAAATGACACAGAAATTAACAACTATAGGTCACCTGAAGGCTTAAACAATATAAAGTATGTTTGTGATATGATTTGTCTTTTTAATGAAAAAAAATAATGATTTTTTTTTCAGACATCAGTTACCAAGACAAACAATTCAAGTTTTTAAGCAACACTTACGTGAATACAAAAGATTTATCAGAGAAACCCAACGAGTGCTTCGTCAATATAACCAAAGGTAAAGTTATTATAAGGCTTTCAATTATGATCGAAAACAAAACAATTGATGACCAGAAATAAAACATATGGATAAGGAGAGATGTAAGGAATGTGTCAATTTAAACTGCAAACCAAAACCAAATAAGACCATAAAAGGACATCTAAAGGTCAAACTGATATTTTCAGATGTTAACAACTTGAAAAAGATTCACAGATATGTACCATCTCAATCAGAGAAAATTGCATTTAGGCTTGACACGAGATAACAATTCGACATCAAAAAGAGATCATCATCTAAATGATTCAATACAGTGCCTATAAAATACACCAAGCTCTTAAGAGATTTTGGTGATGTTGTTTTCTAAAACTAGCAGAATAAATTTGCATGAATGACATTTTTGCTAAATGAAAATTAAAATATTGCGGGCCTGAATTCACTTTTCTGTGAATTTTCATCATTACTTATGAGTGGATGTGCTACATAGTATGCCTATTAAACGTATTCAGAATCCAGAGTGTTATTTTCAGTAGTTGGGGGTTTCCGGAACATAGTGGGTCACAATTTAGACAATTTAGGGAACAAAGAGTTGTGAACATTGAAATTTTCAAAATATATTTTGAAGGGGATGAATTGGTTGAAAGACATTTGAACATACGCATGTTAGTAAAGGTTGCCGCTTTATTATTGTGAAGTGTTATATTTCCGGCCTTGTTTAAAGTAGATATGCCAATATCACCATAATAAATGCTCCGCCAATTTACATTCTCATGAACAGTATTATAAACCAGCTAAAGTGGTTCTGTAAATACAGACTACAAGATGTCGAATTAATAACCGGTATGTTTATACAATGTTAAGAATTTGTTTTATATTGCAATTACTATAAATAATATAGAGAATGATTAACACGGCCTTATAACTTTCAGGAATGATCGTCAAGTTGAAGATTGCCACAGACGAATCAAAAGTTGCCTTTGGGTGGTATAAGACAAATCCATGGAACCAAAAGAGATGGGGATTCTTTTGCAAATCTGCTGACAACATGAGGACATAAACATTGATGAGATTTTTCCAATTATTTTATGGATGGATCAGAACTCCGTGTGCTTTGATTGTGATTGATTGTGATTATTTTTATATGGTATCATATATACACTTGTGTCTGTATGGTTGGGAGAATGAGAGTATATATATTTCTGTCTGAAACTGAGAAGTTGTTAGTAACCGTGTGTGTGAAAATGGGCGAAGGTAGGACTGATTTATAGAGGGTGAGAGAAATTTGTGTTTTGGGAGGGAGAAAGAGAGAAAAGATTTGTCTTGAGTGTAAATGTATAAGAGAGTGTGTATGTTTATAAAAGCTGTAGATTAAATAGTTAATTTTATGAATAGATCTTATTTTTATCATCTTTTCCAAATTGTAAAGATATCTTGCCAACATTTCATATCAAATACATTTGCGATTATTCTGTAAAAAAGGAAAACAACATCCACGTCAGTCTCTCGCAATTTGATGAAGGACAGGAAATTCAGACTTGCGCTAGAAAAAGAGGGAATGTGGATATAGGAACAGAAATTAATCCTTTTACTTGACGTCACACACAGAAAAAAAATTTGATTACTTTATCAAGGGGGTGGAGAGACACCAACAGGACCATAGGCGTATCCAGGGGATGGGGGCTTGGGGGCCAGCCCTCCTTTGTGGGAAAAATTGGCTGATTATATAGGAAATCACTGAAGCATGACTGGAGCTCCCCTTAGGTCAGTCAGCGCCCCTTCCCCCCGTAAATGAAAAGTTCTGGATTCGCCACGATACGACATCGAAATTTATATTCGTAAGTCGAAAATAAACTGACAACGCCATGGCAAAAAAACGAAATCAATAACAGTTCAATGAAGACAAAACACAATAATAATCTAAAATTGAGAAACACGAACCACATCAAAAATTGGGGTGATTTCAGGTACTCCGGAAGGGCTAGTCCAATAATATTAGACTTCGTAGGTCCATGTCGTTTACATCATACTTTTGTTTTATCGGGGTTCATCATTCATAGCAAAAAACATATATCCGATGATTAAAACCGTTGTATGCAAATGATATAGACTTCAGTACGAATTCTTGTATTATATGACTACGCAAGGGCGTGACTTCAAATGTTGTTGGGTTAATATATTTTGAGTTATATCGTGTATGTAAATTATATCAGGCTATCATTTACTTCTTAATTGATTATCGTGTATAACTTGTATAATGTACATTGTATTTAGATTGCAATACTAGCTAGTCTATATCCGCTGTATCTGATGTATTTTGAGTTATTTATCTTGTTTTATAGGTTAATTATAAATTATAATTATACGCATTTGTCCATAAGATACAACAGTTTGTATACAGTTTCTTGCAATAACTATGATATGTATTTATGATTTATACTTGTAAGAAAATCACTGTTTATATACCTAGACAAACATGAATTTCTGCTCGAAAAAAATCATATGGCAACATAGAAAATGTGTTCGATATATAGGCATATAAACAACGTACATGATTTCCAATGTGAATTACAGTTCATGATACATTTCATATCGCCTTCATAAAAATTGGACCTTTAAATAAGTTTTTAATACACATATTGGAAATTAGTATGGCGTTCATTATCACTGGACTAGTATATATTTGTTTAGGGGCCAGCTGAAGGACGCCTCCGGGTGCGGGAATTTCTCTCTCGCTACATTGAAGACCTGTTGGTGACCCTCTGCTGTTGTTTTTTATTTGGTCGGGTTGTTGTCTCTTTGACACATTCCCCATTTCCATTCTCAATTTTATTTTAACATTTATTAAAAAGGTGATTTTATATGAAATACATATACTAGGTGAATTTCCGAATGGTGAAACACTTTTGACCTGTAGATAACTTTTAACAATAGCGACACATTTTATCATATAAAATCATTATTATCATTTACCACGTGATGTTGTCACAAACATTCATACTAATGGAAACCGGTTTTTATTTGAAGCTTTTGCCACTATCATCACTTTTGACATCTTGAATCAATCGGAATTTATTTAAATAATTGAGTTTTAAACTGAGAGGGTGCTAAAGCTGATTGTTACTCCGATCCCCAAGTTGACATTGTTTTCGAGGGTTAACAGTCTTTTCTTATAGCACCCTCTTACCAAAGAGGGGTGAACGATATCAGAGGGACAATCAAACTCATAGATCGAAAATAAACAAACAAATCAATGGCCCCTCAAAAAAAGACAAACAAACAAATATAGTACATAAAACACAACATAGAAAACAAGACTAATGCGCATGCTGAATACTCTAAATGTGTTGCTTCATGCTAACACGATACGATATGTGCTATATGTTATAACATTTAAACTTTTTCAAATACTTGCTGTAAATTCACTACTGATATCATAATATGATACATATGTGCGATACCAAAAGCAATGTATGACTTCTGAGCAGTGGCGGATCCAGAAATTTACATAAGTGGGGGCCCACTGACTGACCTAAGAGGGGGCCCGCTCCAGTCACGCTTCAATGATTTCCTATATAAGCAACCAAATTTTTTCCCAAAAAGGGGGGGGGCCTAAATCCGCCTCTGCTGAGTGGGTGATACACTCTTCCTATTAATAGTTAGTTAATAATCACTGATGGTTCTAACCAGTAACAACTACAATCTAATTAAGATATAGATCTCTGATTTCATTAAACTATCATATGTAACAGTTGTTAAACGAAATCAGAGATCTATATGTTAATTAGATTGTAACAACTAGTGAAAGAGAAAAGGGTTTTACTCGTTTTAAAACAGTGTTCATGTTGACAACACGACGGTTATGTTTCAATTGTCGTAACCACACCCGTCCACTTTCACCCGAATGTGACCTAATGTTTCTAATGCATTGCACACATTAAGAGTCAACTTCAACAATGAAATTTCCCAGTCACTTTAGCATAGAAAATTACCTATGTGAATACGCCATTCTATTCAAGCACTTTTCATATTGATTTGTTGTGGACTTACTTTGCTGACATTATTGCTGTTTACAGTTTATTTGTATCTATAATAATTTTCAAGATAATAACCCGAAAACTACAAAATTTGCTAAATACCTGAACAACAAATTCATTACATTCTTGAAGACTTGCTCCAGTCACTGTTAAAAACACAAATCTTATTAATTTGGTCAACTGTTTCAAGTCCATAGCACTGTTATTGCAGGATAAAAGGTATTAAATATCCAGTTTAAGCTGCATCGCCTGAAAGCGGAGTAAAATTCATTTTTAATTGGCGTCCCACAAAACAGTTTTGTATTCAGTATTCGATTGTTGCATGCAGTTATAAACTAATTCCTCTTATCCGTAAGAGTACCACGAAGAAACCAAATTTCTGGTTTTCACTCGACGGGATAAAGAGTTTTGCGGTACAGAAAAATGTGCTAAGTTCCGCCCACACCGGCATGAACATATAATGGATTGACAGATCGAACGCATACCGTTTACGCTGATGTACGGACTACGGGACAGGTTGTGTGATGCTTTTTGTTGAATAATTCCTTTTTACTCTATGTCTGTGAAAATTAAAAAAATAACTTATCAAACATTTGAAGAATTTTCTTTCACACTGGAGAATAGCAAAAGATCCACCCGGGGATTGAAGCTGGTACAATTTCAATCAGTTAATTACACAGCCAGTTTTTATAGAAACGAAAAATTTCTCCCAACCTCTTGATTAAGTGCAGAATTTTGCATAGCCTATACACTGAGCCTATATACATATATGTATCTATACTATTAAAGAAAATCGTATTCAAAGACAAGTGCAAGTGATCACTGGTAAGCAGCCAGTCAGGAGACAGCCTAGCCGAAAATATGTGCAAGTTCCCAGTTTCATTTATAGTCTACGTTGAAAATACGTATAGAGGACTCGGAATGCCGGATTCCGAATCATTGTCATGCAAATGAGTAAAAAGAATATTTACTAAAAAAAATGTAAACACCATGCAAACAGAAAGAAAATGGGAAAGAAAAAAGAGGTGTCCATTCACCAAGCGCCTGTGTTCTAGTCCGTCTTACTTTACTCTGAGAATAGAATACTTTCTATACTAACTCAGTATAAATTTCTATACTAATTTAGTATAACTTTCTGTACTAACTTAGTATAGAAAGTTCCTAATGCAAAACGAGGAATTTATTTGTATTATCTTTCACTTTAGCTGGTGTGTTTTGTATATTCGACTTTTTATGTTTCTTGGGTTCTTATAACGTGACTCTGTACTTTAAAAGATCCCGTCATTTTAGTATTCTTCTATTACATGTCATTATGTTGTAGTTCTATTATAAATAAGAAAATACGTTGAACAATAAACGACAAAATTATTTTAATCCAGTAGTGGTAGGCATTTTTGGATTCTTAGACATTCTACAGAACTTCTGGACAATTTTGAATCTCGGTCTATTTCTGAAATTAATTCTAACATACTTTTGATTTATTAACCCTGTATGCTAACATTTCCCATGTGAAATCATAAAATTGTTTTGTGTAAACATTGAACGACAAAATTTCTTCCTATGTGACGTGAAAGCTTCCGAAATTAACTCGAATGATTCAGCGCCCTCTATCGGTCAGTGTCCTCTCGAGGCGATTGATAGTGAGTCGGAATATAACGACTGGATTATTCGGGTTACCGAAATTGTTCAAATTCACCGAAAGTTGAAAGAGACTATAACCGGAAATGCCTTAAAAGACACCGGAAGTGTACAAAAGCACCGAAGCAGAAGAAATATAAAAGAAAGAAAAGAAGTGTCTAAGACAAAATTGACTAGTACACAATATATTGTTAATTACAGATTAACAGACGATAGAAATGGCTTCTTGTTTAGTTGTTACAGCAGTTTTACTTGTGTTAATCACGACTGTAGCTACGATTGTGTGTTTTGCAATGCCAAACTGGTTACATTTTGTCAACAAACAAGACACCTTATGCCATTGTGCATCAACAAACTGTGACTGCGGTCTATGGATCAGTTGTCTTGGCGGACCTGCTACATCTGGGATACTAGATAATTGCAAATGGTTCTTTTCAGACAATTTCCAAATTGAAAAAGATCTCCCAGGTATAAAATAATTTCTGATATTGATGTTGTTATTGTTTACGTGGGCGTGGTTTTGTTTGGTACACCCCACCCAATTATTTATTTTGTCTCCCTGGTAATTTTAAAGCAGATCAAATGGAAATATTTTACACATTTATATATTTTTTGATAATTCACCAAATTAAGTTTGTTACTACATTTTGTACAATAATCATGAATGATACATTTTATAGTAGGAATCCTGGTCCGATTGCCTCAAAAGACAAAACACATTCAAGTCCTTCTTCATCGTCCACTTTTATTTTCGAAACCTTACATGTTTGCATCCAAGGTCCTTTCACACCCATCACGTTCGCACCCTTTTTTATTGGTTTTGTCAAGGATTTGAATAGTATTAGGTTTTGTGTTTAATAATTTTGTAATCAAGTTTTTAATAAATCTTATCATGTTTTGGTTAGTAAACCTATTCATGGTATTGCTGTAATTTTTTTCTTTGCTTCAAAATAAAGTGACATTCTGACAACGTTTTTTGTGGTGAATAAATCTTAATCATATTTTGGTTAGTGCATTATTTTTGTTGAGCCTGCGACTTTTGTCGAAAAGCAAGACATAGGGATCCGACATTATTGGCAGCATCAGGGTCCACAATTATTCACTCTGTGGTTAAAGTGTTTGAAATTTTAATAAAAGAGAGACGAAAGATACCAAAGGGACAGTCAAACTCATATTCTAAAACAAAATGACAACGCCATGGCTAAAAATGAAAAAGACAAACAGACAAACAATAGTACACATGACACAACATAGAAAACTAAAGAATAAACAACAGTACACATGACACAACATAGAAAACTAAAGAATAAACAACACGAACCCCACCAAAAAACTTAGGGTGATCTCAGGTGCTCCGGAAGGGTTAGCAGATCCTGCTCCACATGTGGCACCCGTCGTGTTGCTTATGTGATTACAAATCCGGTAATAGTATGATTCGGTAGGTTACATTCATGAAAGGGAAGGGGATTGTAGTCACGACGTAAGGAACATATCCGATATCATTTGTGAAACAGTTATTCCATAACGGTCAACCAACTCGTGATGGCGTCCGTAAAATTTACGAAGGGATGACTTTAACTTTAATATCTTCCTTGTGAGCAGCAACCCTCTATCAAGAAAATCATGATTGGAAATGCAAGCACAGGAATATCGTATCAATTGGGAGATATGTACCCTGTATGCAGGTGCTGCTGGAATGTTGCTACTTAAAAATGGAAAGTTTCTATCTTAAACTAACCTGTTTTTCTACCAAACTTTGACAGAAGCTTGTTCATTATCATAAGATAGTATCCAGATGTAAATTTAGTATTAAAAAAGATCTTTTTTTCCCCGTATTTTTCTTATAAATTGACTAAGTTTTCTGTCAGCATGCCAGGTCAGGAAACATTACATTCACTCTGTTTTTGAAATTTTAATAACTTTCATAAGCTTTCCTGGATTTGTACCAAACTTGGACATAAGTTTGTTTACGATCTAAAGCTTGTATCTAGAAGGAAATTTAGTTAAAATTTTGTACCTGTTTATTTTCATATTTTACTTATAGATGGACTTAGTTTTTCTTCCGTTTACATTACATATAGTCTGCAGTTAAAGTTTTTAAAACATTTATTAGATTAATAAACTATCCTGGATTTTTACCAAATTTGGACAGAAGCTTCTTGTAATCAAAAGATTGTATTGAGAGACAAATTTTTATTTTTTTTCCCTTGTTTTTGTTGAGCCTGCGATTAACAGCAAAAGTAGGCGAGACACTGGGTTCCACGGAACCCTTACAAATTTTTTCTCATACTAATCTAAGTACATGTATATATGCAGTATTTACATCAAAGTAAGTCAAAACAACTATTATGATTTTCAAAATAATAATACCAAATTTAGCTGTGTTTAATTCCAATGAGCAGAAATCGATACATAATTAACATTAAATAATTAATCATCAAATTAATAAAAAAGAAGCTATATTCAGGAAAATGTCATTTATTTGGTATATAAATGTATAAAAAAATATCTTATGCAATTTGAATAGAAATTAAGGCATGAACAGACCAAGGGGGCAAACATGTGCGGTGCGAATGTGTAGTCTGCAAAGATGCATTGGGTGCGATAGGACCTGATAGTACACTGTATGCAACAAAGTTCTAAAATGGTGAACTTTTTAAAAAGAGTTTTGCCACTTATAAATATTAAAGATATGGAAAATGGTATGGTTATCGCTCTCACGGGTGCAATTTTTACCAGATTTTTATAAAACTTATTGTATATGTTAATATCGGCAATATCTCGGACAAGTTCTTAAATGATGGACAATTGAAATATGAAAGGTAGAAAGCCCACTGATGGATAATATGTGATTGAAATTGTATGAAACTCAACCAGCTTGTGATCAGCAGTGCCCATCGTTAAAATGGAAAATATCTTTTAGAATAGAAACTAGCTCTTTATCAGTTAATTGATATGCTATAGACAGATATCTTCATTTATAAGCTTGCAATCTTGAACAAGAATCTCAATTTACAACAAAGATAATGTCCTGTGGTGTTATAAATTTAATTTCCAGTCATGTGAAATTCATCAAACTCTGTTCATATTTTTCTGGACTTTCAAAAAATAGTTTAAGACAGATGCTCATGAACTTAATCTATCATAATCATGATAATATCATCAAGGCTAAGTACTCCCTCATATCCCATCCAACATATTTGATTTAGACTTAAAATTCTAGTTGACAGTCAGACTGACAGAAGAAATGGTACCAATAAAAAAATAACCACTTAGGCATTATAGTCAGAACAAACCATGTATCATAAAGCTGGATTTATTTTTAATTGTTAATCAACAGGAAATTTCATGTTAACATTGATTCTTTACACAAAATTAAAAGTGACAAGATAGCTTGCTGATAATTTGTAATTCTAGCTATAGGTCATTGTAATACAAATGTGCAAAATGTAGTTTTAAATTTACACTTAGCATACTACAAATTATAAAAAAATACACAACATTTTAATAACACAGTTTCTTTAAAACAGAAACTTCTGCTATGAATTTCAGTTTGAGGTTACAACTTACATGTATAGACAGAAAAAATAGTAGTCATTCCTTATAATTCAATTATTTCTTCCATATTTCAGAAGTAAATCGTGAAAAAACTTTGATTGTGTCAAGGTCATATGACAAATCATATCTATGAGCTGATAGACAAACTTTCAGCCAATCAGAAGACATGATACATTACATCTAAAGTTAAATTATAAAGGAATTAAAAAAGAGTATAATTCATTTTGCTGATTTTCAAAGTCATTTTAAACAAACTCCTGCCTCATTTTACTCACATTTGTCATAAAAATAAATAAATCCAAAATAAGTCAAGGACCATCCCCCTAAAAAAAGGCCAAATTATTAGTAAATTATATATAATTTATAGATATAAGAAGATGTGGAATCGGTATGAAATTATGTTCTGTTTATTTGTACTGACTGGTATTTTCCACCCAAATATGTTTATGTCAAAAACCTCATGGTCATCAACAAAAATAAATACACAAAATTAACATGTAATCATTGATTTGATTGCTTTTTTTTAATTAATTTTATTTAGATGTAAGTATTCAATTAATGCACAGTTAAGCAATTTTTATTTCTTCATGTAATGTTAGATATCAAAGCGAATTTTCAACATGAAGAACCCTTGACTAGTCATTAGAAGGTTTAATGTTCAACCATGTATGACAAGCAAGTTCAAAAGTGTAATCAGCTGTCAATGTAATCCCCTAGGCAATGTTCACACCATTTAACACCAGTTAACACTGAACATTTCTTAATTGCCACGGATACAATAATTGGGTTAGGGACAAAACTAATGGGTATTTGGTCTATTGATTATTGTAAGTGTGAAGAAAAAATAAGCCAAGTTCTCCAAAAATCAAAGGTTGCGCATGGAATTCAAGAGAGGTGCACCAGTGTACAGATTTAACTAAGCAAAGTCACTCTACCTTTCAACATCCCTTTATGAGATAAAAATTTAATCTTTTTACTCAGTGCAACATAAAATTTGGGATCTGGAAAAACTAATCTGATGGGTTTGCTAAAAGATCTACTACTGGCTATTTTCCCTGTTATTTTTACTTTTCCCAAGGGAGACAATCATGACCAGACGGCAGTGTAATAAAAAATATACTTGCAGTTTTTTCATGTGTTTTTGTACAAAATGTATATAGAAAGTTACAATAATCTTAATAAAAAGGTTAAGACAATAAAGTCATGATAGTGAGTTTGGTACATATGTAGTAAAATCAATGTTTTCTCAAATTCACACTTGTAAAAGTACTGACTAAGACAAATTATCCTTATGCTTGTGTAAATTGATATAAAGTTATTGCATAATTATTTTACTGTTAATCCCTTTATTGCTGTGAGGACTTACATGAATGTACAATGTACCACTCATACATGTATGCTTGAGACTTTTACTGTATGTGATTGTTTATAGGCAGATGGATAATTGATGTAGATAGTATTCAGTATACAGTATATGTACATCTGGTATGTACATATACATGTACATGATATATGCTGTATGCAATTTATAACAGTCCTAGTCTTCTGCATGTTGGTTGATATTATTGCATTAAGTGAAATAACTAGTACTGTAAATTTAGAAATTATTGCGTGTAATTATTATTGCGATTTTGTCATTTTAGACTTAAATGCGATTTTAATTTTTACGATTTTGAGAAATATCCTTTTTAATTCATATAAAATATTTCAAAATGCAAGATTGAATTATTGTGTTTACACGTCTGTCGCATTTTTAGCAATAATAAAAACCTCGCAATGATTTCTGAATTAACAGTATTCATGACCACAGACTGAAATAATGTACATTTGATAATTTTGTTTTTAGACTGGTTTAAAGCTGTACAGGGATTGATGTCATGTGCTGTTGCCTCCTCCATGCTGGCTCTTTTGATTGGTCTGTTGTCATTGTGTAACGTCTGTAAAGGATGTAATGCCCACCAAGCAGCTGGAGCGTTTGCTAACCTCACTTGTAAGTTCTTATATTGGAACGTTAGTGTCAGATCAGGCTCAGTTCTCAATATACTAGTCTGACGACCAATATTCTAACAATTCTTTTATGTGTCAAAACAAATAGTTACAAATAGTTACTAGTCCAAGTAAAATTTTACTAGTCTGGGCCATCATTGTACTAGTGGCTAAAGATGCAAATGATTTAGTCATGTACATTTTATTTTTATACAAATGTAACTTGGTGTAAGCTTAAGGTTATGTTAATGAAATAATTAATTATTGACCTTATGAAGTTGTCTACTGTATAGAAAAAGGAGAATGGTGTGGTTGCCAATGAGTTACCATTTAAAAATAGATTCATGATCCCTCCTGGCATACCTTACGTAGAGCCATGCTAGCGTTCAGGTTCATGTTCTTGTGTAACTAATACCTAAAATTGAAACTTGACAAAAATTATAGAAGAAAATCCTCTCCATTTATCACAAACCTTTTGGTGAGTCAAATCTATGTCAGTTGATCATTTTGGAGAGGAAAAGTAAGCACTTGGCGTGAAAAAGTTTAACATATATATCTTGTGAATAATACCATATGATTAGAGTGATTCTATTCATGATAGTAGTTCTTTTCCTATTTAATTATGAACATGATGAAATGATGTGGGTTTTTTTCTATGACAATTTTCAAATATTGCAATCTGATACTTATTTCAGTTCTGTTGATTGCTGTTTCGGTTTGTGTGTTTGGTGCTAAAGCATACCTCGATCATGAAGCTGAAGTTCTGACCAAAGAAAGTTCAACTGGGATGCAGTTAATCTACGGCTGGGGATTCTGGGTAGCTGTAGGTGCTGGGGTGTTTTCTCTATTGTCAAGTGTAATATACTATTGTGTTGGACATGCAAGTAGGAACTATGATGAATGCTAAAAATAGAATTTATATTAATTTATATTGAAAGTAGGTCGTCATGACTACATCTCAGCAGCAATTCTTTAATGGCAAATGCAGTAGGTCTAACAATTCTCATGTTATAATGCCTCTGTCTTTAGATCTTTCTTAAACAAAGGTGGTGCTTTTATATGTAATAATAATCTCTAAGCAAACATTAAATTCAGTCTGTAATTATGGTTTGGCTTGCGTTAAAAAGTTGCAGTATCATAACAGCATATTGTTAAAATCATTTTTTACTAAATTGGTATTTGAATTTTCATTAATCTTGTAATTTTTTTATTAACAAAACTTTGCTGCCAGTAATTATTTCAAAGATTTCCTTGGATATATTTGAATATTTTAGAAGAGGTATTTTTTAGACCTTCATGCACTAAGGTATTATATTATATATGACACAAGTGTAAGTGTCTGTTGTTTAAGAGTTGTGATTTATATTGTACTTAAGTCAAGTCTAACATTATTACCTTCAAATTAAAGATTGATTTTATTAGAAAGGTTTCCCGTAATTTATGAAATATTGACTGCATGTTGACCTCTGTATTTTTGTGTTTTTATTGAATAGTTAGGTTGCTGCTTCATTGACATATACCACTCATACCTCTCTTTTTTTCATTATGTCAAATGAAATATCAATCCCACACTTTAAAGGAGGAGATATACCTATTGGTTATTTTACCAGTGTTTTGATTTTTTCCCCCTGTTTTGTTATTTAATCTTGAATACTTGATAAATTCTTACCAGCTGTCTCTTATTTTGTTATCAGTGTCGGATAATATTTATTCACTCAAGATAAACTGTACAATGTCATAAAACCAAATTTTCAGAAGACCAAAACAATCTGAAAGTCAAAGACAAGTGTGATAAAGATTTGAAAAAAATATTCAGTTGCATGAAAGATGAAGTTTTGAAAATAGAGTTTTTATTATTCATATATCTAAACAGAAAAACTTTACTTTTTTTATTATAATTTTCAAATTATTGAGGGTAACAATGTTTGACTTTTTTTATTGAGATATTTTATATGTTTTTAGAATACTAAATGTACATTATACTCATGTTTAAGTCATAAACAATTTTGTATGTCATTATTTTGTAGTGCAAGTGTATGCAAGTTTATTTTATGTTATATGTTGAGAATAATGATTTCATATTTTTATGTTTATGTTTACATAAATGCTGCTGACATAATTTTATTGAAATTTTAAAAATATATTAAAAATTTATTAAATACATTTTTGAAAATTTCAAATAGTATATAGATGAAAGTAAGAAGAATAACTTTTGAATTTGACTACTATTATTAAACTTTGTCATATTTTTGTGAAAACTGTATGCCCTGTGTTTGTATTTAATATTTAGATAGCTTTTGGAATAATGGTCTGAAAAGCAAAATGCTGGCAAAGGTAGTTATTGTATACTCAAAATTTTATAAAATTACAGTGAAACCATTAAACAGCAGAAGAATTTTTACAGACTTGAGGCTTTTATTGATAAGATATATCTCAATTGTCATACTATTTCATTAACGATATGCATAATAAGGAAGAAGATCATATCAGTGTGCTTATTTTTGATACCCAACTATTTTAAAAGAAAGGTTACATAAAGTTGATACTGTTGTACAGTGGAACAAATTCTGAGAGAAAATTGCTGAACAAATATGTTGCTCAAGCAGTTTTAACAGAATAAGAACAGTTTTTTTACCTGTCTATTTTCTGTTTATGTAAAATGTTCATGTCAGTGTATTTTAATCACTTATTTTAGAAAAACTGGCACACATTCTATGCATTGTTTAAACATTTATACGAAGCAGTTATTGTCAAGCGAATATGGTCTAGCAACTTTTTTTGATTTTTTAATTAAATTAATTTCATCCTATACCATAATTCAGTACTTTCTTAAAATGTACTAGAAACAGTGAAATTATTGATACATTTTGAACATTAAAAAGGAATTGATTTTAAGGCTTTCAGAGAGATAAAAAAATCTACTTCAATTATTTAAATTGTAGACCATATCTCTTTAGCATTTCTGTTTACTTTTGATATTTCAGTATACACACAAAGGGTTTAGATTAGTGCAATAAATATTGTGTTATATTTGTAATATTTTTCTGTCAGATTTTAGATTAGAAATAAGAGAACTTTACTAAGAGCAGTCAATGTACAATTATTGTTGTCATACTTGGTACTTTTATATATAGCCTAAAACATTCAGGAGGCAACTAGTTTTCTTGCATGGGGGTCATTTCTGTTTTAATTTGATCAGTACTAGGTGATAAAATTGTCAAAGGAAACTGCAGTAAATCTCAGGTTTCAAGCTGTTAGATCAGCAAGATTGATTTGAACACCTTACAATAAATGTTGATCAGATATTGATTTAAACTGGACAGTTGCAAGAACATTGGTTAACACATGAAGTGTTTATACTCTTTTTGGCAAGTTTTTTTTGTCTTTTAATTGGCTCGATAAATCCAGTATTTAAAAAACTTAATGATCAAGTAAGATGATATCACACACAACAATTTAACTTGAAGCATGCTACCACCTAGAATGCATAAAGAAACTGACAACTTTTGTAATAAGTCAGATTGAACATTTCAACTTAAAGTAAATTTTTGTTATTTTTTTCTGTCATAAAGACTGAAGACTTTTTATTATAACTGTAAGCAACAGTTGTTAAGCCAGTATAGATTACACCGGATTCTTTTTCAAATCAAACCTATGATGTTATTATAAATTTTCACTGTGTCTTTTTTTCATCATTTTGTTTGTGATAACTTGCTCATGGGAATATTTCTTTTTGTTTAGTCTTATTGTGATGTTTTGGTTTCTTTTTACTATCACTTTGTTGTATACTGTTGTGATACTTTTTATTATCAGCACAGATTTTCAGGGGCTTTAGTTTCATAGTTTGTTCAATATAGTTAAAATTAATACACTAGGACAGTTGCTTCTTTTGCAGTGTAATGTGGGAAATTGTGTTTCCAAAGGGTGTTTGTTATGCTACAAAAGTAGGCTCATGTGAATATTCATCTTGCCAGCATGTTAAAATCTTTCTGTTGTTAACTATAGCATGCTGTGCATTTACATGTTGTGTTAAATGTACACATTGTAATATATTGTTAGGCATTCCTTTTAGTATTTTCAGTGCTCATGGTTTGTTTCTATTTTTGTGCCAAATATAATGAGGCTTTATATCACATTTTCTTTTTCACACACTTTTCATATAGTTGTTACTTCCAACAAACACCTTTTATGTGTAAAGAATTTAATATTTTTGTATTAAAGTGTTGTTTAAATATGTACATAATTCACATGTTAAAAAAATGGTATTTTGATTACCTCTGGTTGTGTTATGAAAACATTTAAACAGAAAAAAATCTACATTTAATATAAATACTCAGAATTTTCAATATAATGTTATTTTCTTGCGTCAGAAAAAATTATTTTTACTCATGCAGATAGCATCTTGGGTTGTTTTTGTAACATTGGATATATGTGCATTTTAATAATAAAAATATCCTTTTATGTTAATTTTTTTAACAATATAGCTATGACATCTATTTAGAGAAAGCAAATAGTTTGTATTGAGGTTGTAATGTGATTTACTTGTTAATAATTAGAATTGAAGAGAGAGTCATTAATTATTATTATTTTTACAAGAACTAATGTAAAAAAAAAAGTGACAAAAAGGTGTAGGCAGTTATTTTCAATTTCACGTTGAAAGGTATTTTTTTGGAGTATTCAATGCAGACATTTATATTGAATTGAGGAGAAAGTATAGGAGCCCTAATGTAAAATGGGCATATTTTTTTACTTTTTAAGGAATGAATTATATCAAAATTTTTCAGTGTATTTTTGTTTGTTTTGGATTTAAATTGAAATCTACATATGACAGGTATTTTCTTCAACAGATTGTATATTCAAAATGTTCAGCAGTGTAGATTATAGTTGTATTATAAATTGTTATTTATCAATATTAGATATACCCTTGAGACATTACTTGTAGAAAAGTCTTAAAAACTCTAACGTGACAGTACCCAAATTGCACCTATTTTGACAGTTTTTTCACCTACGTTTTTTTATGATAAAGACAAAAATGTCCATTCTGTGTTTATTTTGAAGCCATATCCTTCTTTATTATATAGATACACCAATTTGATATTTAATCCATATGGAATCATAGAAAAATTGGTCTAAACTGACCTCCAAACCATCAATGATTCTGAAATGAGGAGTACCCAAATTGCATCCATGCTTAAATTTGCATGGTCAAAAGTCTAATAACAGAGCATTTGAGTAGTTTCTTCAAATATTTTGAACATTTGGATATTAGTCCATGCTTTCTATTCATTTTTTTAAAATGGATTCTTGTAACATATTGTATTTGCTCATTTTAAAAAGATGACGTTTTGATGACGTCGCATGGCAATGTTTCAGTACATTTTGCTTTTTCAGTAAACACTTCATATATGTTGATAAATACTGTGAACGTTCTGTGCATATCTAAATAGTTTTACCTATGTTGAAAGATGTGCATAGTATCAAATCATAAAAATACAAATGCTTTAGTCTCTAGGAAATCTTGTAAGATTTCTGTTGCTATTTTTGCTAAATAGGTGCAATTTGGGTACTCGGTGCAATTTGGGTACCCTTACGTTAAGATTCTACACACATACAACCATGTCACCAAATCTTAAAAAAAAAGTTATTTCATTACAAATTACACTGAGTAGAATATTCATGTTATTGACTGAATGGTTGTGGTAGCATTTATATATGTTTTACATATCAACTGAATGATAGCTCAGACAATTCTAATTACAGTCATACAAATTGAGTTGGGCCTTACTTTAATACATGTCCAACTTATTTATTGTAGGGTTAAATGAATCTTTAATTAAGATTTTATTATTACCACCAATTTTACCAATCAAAATAATTTTATTTTAGATACTTGTCAGTCTTGTTTGTGGATTTTTTTTTTTAAATTTATAAATCATTGTTTTCCTTCTTTTTTTACATAGTTTATACCGGTACTCATTATTTAAAAGTTTTTTTTCCTTTAAATTCAAGCAGAAATAATGGTTGAAACAAATCAATCAATCATTTTTTTATTCATTTATATGATAATGCACAAAAACAGTTAACATTTAAAAAAGATTTAAAATACATATGTTATAGTTGTATGACATCCTTTTTGTGAGTTCATTGATATTTTTTAGAAATTAATCACAGAATTTCATTCATTGTCTGTTATAGCCACCTTAAGTATTTTACAATATAATATTGTAGATTGTATGATAAAAGCTGTAATAAAGTTTATATAGAAATTAGTGTATTTATACTTTGTTATAGAAACAATTTTGCATTCCTACAATGATATTAGTTTCAATGTCATTTGGTTCATGATCTATTTTGAGGTTTAACTAGCTATAAAACCATGTTTTAATTTACCATTTTCTACATGAGAAAATGCCTGTTCCAAGTCAGGAATATGACAGTTGTTATCCAATCATTTGAGTTTTTGATTTTGCCATTTGATTAGGGACTTTCAGTTTTGACTTTTCCTGGGAGTTTAGTCCTTTTGTGATTTTACATTTTGGACAATTTGTTTCCAACTGATACAGCTGTTGATTTTAAGGATTTTGGTTTAATCAGGTTATGGAAAAATTGAACTTTTCCCCCTCTTCTTCCAAAAACTAGATATATGATGTATCAATAAAAAATTATATAAATAAATTAACTTAAATTTGGTTTCATTGTTTGATGTGTACTCGTCATTAAGTTTGTCGATATTCTTGTTAATTTCAATGCTGTTATTCAGTAAGTGCCTTGGTGATCTTGGGATACTGTGTTACCAATGCGTACTGGAGATGGTTGGTTTAAACCCTGGACAGGTCAAACCAAAGACTTTAGAATTGATATTTGCTGCTTCTTAACGATACCTGAACAAAACAAACAGAAATGTCAAAAATAGGGATACGGCAGTCAACATTGTGTTATCATCTTAATCACTATCAAAACAAATAAATGTAACAAAGATGCACACAAAAGCATACATCCAATTTATCAACCTCATTTAGCTTTTTGTCTTGCTTGAGAGAGTCATAGGTATGCTGTTTCCGGTGTCGTTGTATTAGTTTGTGTGATCGGGTCTAGTTTATGACGAACCACTAGTGGCGGGTCAAAGATATTTGGTATTCAGTTGTATTAGTATTGGCACATCTCATTACCGTGGAGATTATTTGGCCCCACCCCTCAGTTATGGTCTCTTGACTTTGAAACTTTTGCCTAGTTGTCATGTATTAGTTTGTGATTAGGTCAGTTTATGGGTAACAACTAGTAGTAAGTTAATGATAATTAGTAGGCAGTTGTATAAACATTGGCATATTTCATTTCCATGGAAGTTATTTGGTCCCACCCCCTCAGTCATGGTCTATCGACTTTGAAACTTTTGCTAATTTTTCATGTATAAGTTTTTGATGAGGATAGTTTATGGGTAACCACTAGTAGTAAGTTAATGATAATTGGTATGCAGTTGAACAAGCATTGGCATATCTCATTTCCATGGACATTATTGGGACCCTCCCCCTAAGTCATGGTCTATTGACTTGATAGATAAAGGAAGATGTGGTGTGAGTGCCAATGAGACAACTCTCCATCCAAATAACAATTTATAAAAGTAAACCATTATAGGTCAACGTACGGCCTTCAACACGGAGCCTTGGCTCACCCCCACGAAGCTATAAAGGGCCGCAAAATTACTAATGTAAAACCATTCAAACGGGAAACCAATGGTCTAATCTATAATATATAAAAATATATATAAAAACGTGAATCGAGAAACACGTATAAATTACATAAACAAACGACAACTACTGTACACCATATTCCTGACTTAGGACAGGTGCAAACATTTGCAGTGGGATTAAACATTTTTATGGTAATTTTCATGTATTAGTTTGTGCTTATGTTGGTTTATGGAGAATCACTAGTGTTAGGTCAATGATATTAAGTATGCAGTTGTATTAGCACTGGCACATTTCATTACTAGGAAGATTATTATACCCCACCCCCTCAGTTATGGTTTATTGAAATTTTGCCTAGTTGACATGTATTGGTTTTATGTTCTTGTTCGTCAACTCAAACGAACATAAAATATTTATAAATAAAAAACCAAACACTATTTGGGATATCAGCTCGCCTGGACAGTACAGTTAAGCATATTTATTCATTTATTTACAATGTTTGTCTGCACGCCCGTAGCCGCTGCTTCAACATGTTCAACATATCATTTTCCAATTATACACAATCTACAAAAGAAATATCTTTGTTAACAATCTTATCAAGCACGTATAATCTTAAAAAACATCCACATAAATCTTAAGCATGAATACATCAATTTTCAATATTGACAAAATAAAAGTGGGTGGGTGGGTGGGTGGGGTCAAATGACCAGACTTAACTGTCCGAAATGCAAGCGTCGAATGACAAATAACTACACATATATTTACCGTTACAATTCTTCCCGCTTATATTAGCTCGTGAAATACTCATTACTCTATAGAGAATACCTTCAAACCGGTATATCTAGTCATGTGACAAATGTCACAACAAATACACGTGTTCTTTATAACATTGATAAATACATTTATGTTCTTGTTCGTCAACTCAAACGAACATAAAATATTTATATATAAAAAACCAAACACTATTTGGGATATCAGCTCGCCTGGACAGTACAGTTAAGCATCGAATGAAAACAAAGAAAGGGAACAGATAATAGTTATTTTACAGCAATAATTATATCTTATATACCCAATTTTTTAGATACTGACAATCTATTATCTATACTTTCTTTTATATAACCATCTTTAGCATTTTCGCTTTTCCATCGCCCATGTTTTTTAAATAGACGATCTTCAACCCCTGCTGCTGCTGCAGCGGTTGCTCCACCTGAACGTAAACTGTGAAGACCGAACTGTTTTTTTTTATCTAAACCGATGGTTTCTAATGCATTCAACAATACTTCTCTAGCTCTAGTGTATGAAAGTGGTGAATTTTTCCTTAACTTATAAGTTCCACTTTTACTACAATAACTTAAAGACCTGAATACAAATTCGTCAGAATTATCTGCTATTTGAGCTAACTTCATATAATGTTCTAACATAGCCACTGGACAAGTATTATTTCCAGTTTTAGAAATAACTACATCACGACCTTCCCTGTAAACATCAGTTTTGCTCTGTTCTAAAAATAGCTTAACATGAGTAGGTAAAAAGGTTACATTAGATCTTTTCAAATTAGCTAATTCAGAAAATCTTAAAAATCCTGCATAACTTAATAAGCACATGCATGCAATGCGTACATCTTTAAGATTATGACCATATAAATGAACAATTTTTGATAAAATGTTAGCTGTAATAGGTTCCTTTTTATTAATTTTATGTCCAATTTTTCTGTATGACCCTTCACGAACAGAAATAACCAAGTCGGAATTGCAAGGGTTCGGAAAACCGGCCAGCTTGTGTGCCCAAGAAATCGCGTATACAGCCTCATCTATTTTACTTGTAGAGTTGAATGTTTCTGATATATGAACTAAGTATAATGCAATATGAGCAGTAGAAGCTGGTAATGAAGAAATGCAATGTAATTTTGACCACTTACACCAAGAGTTGAATCCATAAGTGTACTTCTTTCTAGTGCTGTCCGCCCTCGACGATAGAACATAATCTGGAAGCTTCTGTACAAGATGATCAGGCATACTAGGATGAATATCGCTGGACAATGATTGCCATATCCCAACATTGAAAATGTCTGTAAAATGTGTTAACGTTATAAAAATTAATAAGCTCAAAACATAATATATATTTTAAAATTAGCATGACCATACTTCACATTAAACCAGAAGTCTTGTCACATACATTTGACCTTGTCAACTATAATTCTTGACCATGTCACCACCAATACATTATTGGTAAATCATTAATAAACGTAACCATGTCAACTATTTTGTATATGACCGTGTCACCGCTACCCAGTAGCATCTAACATAACCGCCAAAACTGGTGTTATGAATTGTTCTTGAGCAAATATAGAACTTGGGTTCGACCCTCTTACAAAGATACCTTCTGTATCTATAAATTCAATTACATCTGTAACATGTACCTGGTATTCTAGGTTTTTATAAAAAATCTTAGTCCAATAGGCTGCCGATTTCCATTTAGGAACAATCAAGGTCCCTTTGGCCTTACAGTAAATCAAGTGCTTAATACACCGAATAACCGAATAAACAGTGGGTACCAACCAATTATTCTCATTTGACCAATCTTGTGTAAAAGCATCTACAGCTATTGCACACGGGTTCCAAAACATAGAATTGTATCTACACACTTTTGCGTTCTGAGAATTTGCAAACCGGTCTATTGTGTAAGGACCCCATAAATCATTCATAAATTGAAAAAAACTCATTTGATTCGCCCCAGTCCTCGTAATCAACCATTCTACTGATATAATCAGCTTGAGAGTTTTGCGATCTAGGAATCCATTGAATGTCAATGGAAATGCATTTTTGAATACAGACCAAAAAAATCGACAAAGCTGAAAATTGTAGTTTTTCATTCATACTACCAGCTTTTACAATTTTAACACAGTTCTGATTATCTGTGTACCATTTAAGCGTTTTGCCTTCAAAAACATTTTTGAAAGATATCAAGGCTAGCTCTATAGCCTTCAACTCCCTCCATGTCGAACTTTCTTGAGCTTCAGAAAAATCCCACGTTTCATGAAAAATTTTCTTGTCAAGTTCTACTGAATATGCACCTGCCCCTTTACCACTGGCGTCAGAGTAAATTACAACATGTGACTTTGAGTAATGACCCAACAACTTAATGTTTAAACTATGTATGTTTTTAACCAAAAATGCAGTTCTGATAAGACTTTGTATGGACATGGAAATAACAGCCATTTGTCCCATTCTGTTCTACACTCTATTGCCATATAACAAAATTTTGTCATAATTCTAGCTACATTGCCAATGACTGGAGCCATGGAAATAATTTTACCTACAACCTGAGCTAAGGTTCTAGCAGTTATATTAGGAAATCTTCCAATAACTGACACAAGCGATACACGCAAATCATTTACACGTCTGTCTGGGATAACAAGACTAAATTCGCTAGCATTCCAAACAATACCAAGCCATTCTAATGACTGTACAGGGGAAAAAATTGACTTTCCTTCATTTATGAGAAAACCGGCGTCTTCTAAAGATTTCTTAACAAAATCTGAATCTTCTATACACTTAGATTTATCTGTACACATACCAAAACCATCATCAAGGTACAAAACAACATCTATACCGTTTTCACGCCAATATTTGACCATAGGTCTCAGACATTTTGTAAATATATATGGGCCCGTACATATACCAAATACTAAAACTGTAAAACAATAAAATCTATTATTCCATCTGAAACCTAAAAAGGTTTGTTGCTGCGGACAAATGTCCAAATGAAAATATCCAGAACTTAAATCAAATTTATACATGTACGAATCTCTCTGAAAATATTGAACTGCTATCTTCCAATCTTCAAATTTTATTTTATCTTTTTTGATTGATCTATTTAAAGAAGATAAGTCAAGAATAAGCCGTTTTTTGCCAGATTTTTGAATCGCTACGCTTAATGGATTGACAACATGAGGTTGAAATGGTACTTCAACAACACAACCTGTAACTAACTCAGAAATAGTCTGATTGACAAAAGATTCGTTCATCAGTGCCGATTTATTATTCTTAATAAACATTTTTACCGGCGGGTCAATAAATGGAATGACATAACCGTTACGTATTGTGTCAATAACAAAGGAATTTGCTCCAATACTTTCCCAACATTTTACATGCTTGGCTAACCTTCCTTTAACACCCGTAAATGACATGAAATTATGACTAATTTCTTCAAAATAATGAATTTGAATTATCTAATTCATACTGTGACTCATATTCACATTCAAAACAATCTATATCAGTAAATTTATACTCATCATTTACATTTCTGGGTGCATCTGCAGGTTTACTTTTGGTTGGCAAGTCCAGACGATCCGGCACCAACAGATCCAGATTTGAGGTGGCAATTTTTTCTCCAATGCCCGAACTGCTTACAATAGAAGCACATGTCCCACTGGTACGGCTCACGCCGTGCGGCGCTGTTACGAAAGGGCTGCCTCTGAAACTGTTGATTGTAGGTAGGATTACCATAGGTTTCGGCTGGTGGCACTCTGGGTTTGTTGGAATACGGAGCGGGACGTCCTTTTGTCTTGTCTTTCATCGTGCGCATAGCTCGACTCTCCGCCTGGCGAATTTTCTTCTCATCTTCACTGTCAGAAGCAATATCATTGGACTCGTACTCACGGACGGTTGACCATCCTGCCGGGGAAGAATCAGCAATCCTTATAAGCTTATTACGGCCTTTAACTTTATCCAGCAAATCCAGAACAACACGAATACTATGTGCCCCTGTTGACGGTATTGACTTGTAAAGCTTATTGAGATCGTTCACGATTTCTTCGTTAAACTTAAATTGAATTCGGTTTCCTTCGTGCTTAAACTTGATAGAGACTTCCTCTTTTATCTTCTTGGACATCGCGTCTTGTTCACGTACCAACTTGGATTCAAGGCTATCCATTTTCCCGTCCATGTACAACTTGAATAGAGAGAACGTGTCATGTAAGTCCCTATCAGAAGAAGATCTGTTAGCACCATCACTGCTTTTATCAGGTAAAGAGTCGTCTTGTAGAAGTAAACTTTCTTCTGTATGTTCGGCCATATTGAAGAAATGACCAGACTTAACTGTCCGAAATGCAAGCGTCGAATGACAAATAACTTCACATATATTTACCGTTACAATTCTTCCCGCTTATATTAGCTCGTGAAATACTCATTACTCTATAGAGAATACCTTCAAACCGGTATATCTAGTCATGTGACAAATGTCACAACAAATACACGTGTTCTTTATAACATTGATAAATACATTGTGATTTGTCAGCTTATGGGGAACCACTAGTGGTAAGTATATGGTAATTGCTATGCAGTTGTATAAGCATTGACATATCTCATTTCCATGGAGAATATTTGACCACGCCCACTTAGTTATGGTTTATTGACTTTGAAATTTTGCTTATTTTACATGTATTAGTTTGTGTTTAGGTCTGTTTAAAGGGAAATAAGTATGATAAGTCAATGTTATTTGGTATACTGTTGTATTAAAATTGGCACTTTCGTCTCATTTCCATGGAGCTTGTATAGCCATGTCCCTACAGTTATGGTTCATTGACTTTGAATATTTGCATAACTTGTGTAAGATGTTAGAGTATTGCTATTTTAATTTCAACATTTGCATTATTGAAATAACAAAAGAGGCGAGACATATCTCTGTGATAACAGTTTATTTTTTATACGATTTTATTTATTTATGTAAAATCCACCCATAAAGCATTGAAAGGTTGTATGTTCTGGGACCGAATCATTACCCTGACAGTCAAATGGTTAGATTAACATGGGCTCTCACGTAAAATCGCGCATTTGATGCCACACTGGTAAATATAAAAAATAATTTTGTCGTCCAAAGTACGACTGGATGCATAAGTACAGAGTCGCATCAAATGGATATCACAAAAAACAGACTTAGCAGTTAAAGTAATAGTAATAAAGACAAATACAAGAATTCTATTATATAACACCTTATTAAGATGAAAAACAAACGTCAGTACACATAATCTATACTTCAAGACCATCGTTTATTATTTATGAAGTTGATACGGAATATATATCAACAAAGTTTCGTTACCTTCCGATGATTTTTTTTAGAAAAAGGACAAGACATTCTTTGATATACCCCTGGTTCATCAGCTTTCTGCTCAGACACTGGTGACGTTTTTAAAATCTTGAGTAGGAGCTGCAAGTTCTTGAATACCGACTAATTTGGAAAATTTATATCCCATATGCAGATGAAGTTGGTATATTGCTACTAAGGTAGGGGAAATTGATAATTTCAAAACTAAAATCGTCTCGCTTGTCATAGATTCTGGTACTGAGATGAAGTATAAAAATGAGAGAGAGAAAGCCTTGTCTAGTGTTTCTTTTATTTCTAGTTCGGGGATGTATATATTACTGTAAAAATACATGTTATGTGCAATACAATGTTTGTTTCTTTCATTAGTCGTTGGACAAAATTCAGCAATACCCTTTTTCATGGCATTCTAATTGTGTTTTGAATTCTGTCATGGTTTAACTTCACATGGTCTAAACTTTTTATTTTACCAATTTATGTCCCATTCCAAATTCTCTTATCTCAAAGGTGAAATTCTAGACAGGCCCTCAATAAAGTTTACTAGAAATATGTTGAGGTATTTTCATAACATTGGTTTGAACCGAGGCGATACATGTATTAGTTTTAAATGAAATACTTCTATTGTTGAAACGGTTATGTTTATACCTTGATATTTATGTTTACATAGATTTTTTTCATGTAATTTTACATGATCTGTAATCTGAACGGAGGTAAATATAAACATTGTTTAAAAAAAAAGTGTAGCTATATGAAACTTAAAAAAAATGTATACACTTAAATAGGTCATATAATCAAAATTTACATTAATGTTCTGCTACAGAATTATTTCTCCCGTACTCTACATCGCGATATTGTTTCGTATATACAGTGCCTTTAACAACGAGACCGATAGTTAGAACTTCGACCGCCACAAAGAGCAAATGCGAGAGAAAACCGCGATGAAAAATGTAAACAATACTTGTACTGCAATGAAATAGCTGATTACTAACGGAAAAGAACATATTGAATACTTAGTACATCAAATCATTAAACAACTGTTGAGGAAAAAATTAATTCACAAGTAGGAACACATGAAAAATACGTATAATTTTTTCTTCTGTTTAAATGTTTCAAAACACAACCAGAGGTTATTCAAATACATTTTTTTATAATGTGAATTATGTACAAATTTAAACAACATTTTGATACAAAGATATCAAATTCTTTACACATAAAAGGTGTTTGTAGGATTATCCGAAGTAATAACTAAATGAAAACTAAGTGAAAAAGACAAAGTGATATAAAGCCTCATCATATTTGGCACAAAACTAGAAACAAACCATGAGCACTGAAAATTCTAAAAGGAATGCCTAACAATATATTACAATGTGTGCATTTAACACAATACGTAAATGCACAACATAATATAGTTAACAACAGAGATATTTTATCATGCTGGCAAGATAAATATTCACATAACCCTACTTTTGTAGCGTAAGAAAGACCCTTTGGAAACATAATTTCTCACATTAAACTGCAAGAGAAGCAACTTACCCAGTGTTTTGATTTTTTACTATATTAAACAAGCTATGAAACTAGCGCCCCTGAAAGTCTGTGCTGAGAATAAATCTTCTGCTGCAGGGTCCGTATGCATAAAACCACTAACGTTAAAAAATCTGATCGTATTACAAATTTATAGTTGCACATGACGAAAAAAAACGTCCGTTCGGAAAAAATCTCAACTTAAGTAGCGTTATGCATACGGTCCCAATCACAAAAAATTACCTCATGTTGAAATGTTAAGTCTGACTTGTTATAAAAACTTTCATTTTCTTTATGCATTCTGAGTGCTAGCAAAATTAAATTGATGTCTGTGCTATCAATTTGCATGATTTTTTATTTTTTTTGTAAAGAGAATAAAAGACGTTGACAAAGCCTTGACAAAAAGAGTCAGAATAACTCTGATCAAATTAAAACAGAAATGACCCTTTGCAAAAAAAAAATGGTTTTCGCATGAATTTTTAGGCTATATATACATTGACTACTCTAAGTAATTTAAAAGTTTGTTATTTCTACTATTTTATCTGACAGAAAAATATTACAAACTATAACTTTTGTTTTGCATGTTCGCATCAAAATGCTCAAGGTCATATTTTGCAACACCGCATATTAATTGATGTTGTACAATACAACGACAAAATAGTTGTAATCTTTCCTTGTAGTGTTTATGACAGGATGCTAGAATTCTGTATAAGCAATACGTTATTATATGGTCATCAATTGATATTTTCCGTATTAAAAGTGAGAAGTGAGGAAAAGTCATTGTGTAACAAATAGGGAAAATTTGTGAATAATATCGTTTATGCCTTTGATTCGAGTCAAAGTTTGTTTTTATGTATAAATATTTGTGCTTGCATACTTTCCAAATAAGGAAACTTCAGCTAAAACATTTTCTTTCCATGCTTTTAAAAACAATACAGGTATGACACCAACTTTGGTGAACACACCACGATGTTTGTAAAATAACTTTGCACGCCCTAGACCAAAGATTTGAGATTCCAAACATTTAACACGTATTGGAGCATCAATAAAAAAGATGAAGAAAACACCAACACAATAGATCAACCTTATGTTTTTGACATAATTAGAAAACGTTGAAAAGCTTAAAATCAGAAACTAGACATAACTGCACAGCTTCCAAACTCATCAAATTGACCATGCCATAAATATTTGTACTCCCCCCCCCCCCCCCGACATAATTGCAAATTTCCTTGTAGAACTAGCATACTTAATAAACTGTTAAATTATTGTCAAAATATTTCATAGTTTTTGTTTTATTTAAATTTGTTTAGGTTTATGTACCCTTCTGTAGCCATTTTTGTACGAGTTTTTCAAACCTCAATTGTATCAAAACTAAAGATATAATAAATAATAAGAGTAGGCCATTTAGTACATGTTCCAAGGGGAAACTTGATGCAAAGCATTATTTTTTACTGTTTCATTGCATTTGATAGAAAAAGAGGACTTTGTGGCAAATAAATCAAGATTTTTATAGAAAATCCACAGCCTTTAATACAGAGATTTTTGTTATAAAATTTGAAACATAAATTACTCACTTGATTTTCTATGATGTGCTAGTGTTTATTTTTTACAAAAAGTTCTAAGTAACCTGTAAATTCCAAAACACCTCGTGCTGAGTCACTAAAGTCGAGCGCACCCTGAAAGGTGTACTTGATTTTGGCCATATTTATACTTGTCTTAACCAATAACTACATTTATAAACTTGTTTTAAGGAAATCAATGCTAGCACTGCATGCAATAATCCTATATCTATCAGTCATCAAATTGCCAAATACGAGAGTACAAGGATAAAGGCTGTGGATTTTCTATAAAAATCTTGATTTATTTGCCACAAAGTCCTCTTTTTCTATTAAATGCAATGGAACAGTAAAAAATAATGCTTTGCATCAAGTTTCCCCTTGGAATATGTACAACATGGCCTATCTCTATTATTCATAATATCTGTAGTTTTGATACAATTGAAGTTTGAAAAGTTCGTACAAAAATGGCTACAGAAGGGTACATAAACCTTAACTAAGTGGATGTTTATAAATTGAATATCTGCTGCTATTTCAGTATGTGTTTGTTAGGATAAAAGCCTAAAAGATCATACGTGTTCACAAATTTTTTACATCTCACTTTGAACAGGTTCTTGCATTGTGAAACATTTCAAAAGATTTTATATAAAAGATGGCACAATCCTCTCCATTTTTTTTTTTTGATAATTGAAAATGAGCCTAAATCATAGATACCCTGTGGATGAAACCGGAATCGTGGTCAGTTCACATTAGATTAACGATATTCACACACTCAGCGGTAGTGTACTGTTATATATAATTTGAACAGCGCGTTTAATTGACCTTTGAATGAAACGAATAAAATACTTGTACATTGTCCAGGTACTACTAATAAAAGGATGCTAAAATGCTGTAGTAAACAATAAAGTGTGACAGTTTTCATACAAGCACCTGAATCTTGAATTAATTTTTAATCTTAATATCCCCAGATTGTAATGGTCATAGATGTATTAAAGTAATTGTCGTGACGAGTGACTGACATGTTTCCCTCTTTAAAAGTAACATATGATATCATGCATTTCCGTGGATACATTAAAACCATATAAAAGGGAGGCACAAGATACAAAAAGTGATATGCAAACGCATATATGTCGAAAAAAACCCAACTGTCAATTCTATTACAAAAAACTTAAATGATCAAAATACAAATAACGGCATAAATAATACTAAAAGAAACTAAAGATTTAGACAACAGTAACACAACCTAAAAGTGAGTGGTGATTCCAGATGCTCAAATAGGGTAATTAGATCCAACATATAAGTTGTTTAAATCAAACTAAAACATACACAGCAGTAAGTCAGTTCAAACTTATTCATACATCAACACTGTAAAAGTTTCATGTATGTTAGTCAGTTTAGAAAAGTGTTGCCAATATGAATAGTAAATACGATTTTACCGGTAGAAGTGTTTTTTTTAACACTAGTTGGAATCTCTCAAAACTTTGAAAAAAAAAATCCAAATGGCGTATAAAGAAAATGTGATAGAAACTAGATTTTTACGCTTCTTCAATTTTCTAAACATTCGGACGTAATTTTAAGTAATTTAATTTAACTAAGAAGACATACACAGTTAAAAAAAAAAAGAGATGCCAGCTTATGCCTCTGCTGGTGGACTATTAGTCCCCGAGGGTATCACCAGCCCAGTAGCCAGTACTTCGGTACTGGCATGAACATACGGATTTTTTGTGTTATTAAAATTTGCTGTTACAAAATATTAGAAATTATTATAAATTAAGGAATGTATCTCCCTCATGCAAAGCTCTGATTCCTTTCACGGATTTGGCTATACTTTTTGGACCTTTTGGATTATAGCTCTTCATCTTTTATATAAGCTTTGGATTTCAAATATTTTGGCCACGAGCATCACTGAAGAGACATGTATTGTCGAAATGCGCATCTGGTGCAAGAAAATTGGTACCGTTAATTTTATTATACTGTTATACACAAGAAAAAGATAAAAAGATGTTAGCTCAAAGTTTAATACCCAAGACAAAAACAGATGCCGGCTTATCGTTATCCTAGACAAAAGAACAAAAAAGTTGTCAGCTTATGGTTTTATATCTAAGAAAAAAGACAAACATAATTTATCTACACAAGAAATATCAGTAGTAACACCATTAATGCTCGTAATGAAAAAGAAAGGCAAATGCAATAATACTTCAAGGACATGCTTTAATCCTTTGGTAAATATTAGTTTTCTCAAAATACTGATATGAACTTTTTCCATGTCGACTTACTCTTAACATATGCAAGTAACCAGTTTCTTTGTAAGAACATTTTAATCAGAGGTTCATCACAACATCACTGGTTAATCATTTGTTGATTTTAGATTTGGGGGGAAGGGGCATCGAACTGTGTTATATATTTTACACAATAGATGCAAAAGCTATTGGCTTTGACACAATATTGGGTGGATTCATTTTTTCTTATTTTTTTTCTTTGGCTAGAAAGAAAGATTAGTTTCATCCTCAAAGTTGTATTGTTATTTTCCAAAGTCAAATCATTGGTAGTTCTCAGTTTAAAATGGTGTGTTGTTAAGGATAAGAATTAAGATTAATGTATTGAGTGCTAAACATAACTTCTCGTCTTTGATGAATGTCACTTGTAAACCTATACATCAAAATTTGGGTTTTTATAAAAAAAAAAACCTTATAAAATATCTTATCAAGACTTCTTTTGTGAATTGATTGGACGAGTAGGAACACCTTACACTTTTTACTTAACTGCATCAAGGTTAAAGAATACAGACTTCTAATTGACTGACAATTTTGCTTAAATTGGCCTTAAGTTTTGATACAGTTAGTCCCATATTTTCATCTTTGCTTTGTCCTTCCGAGATTGATGTTTTTGATTAATCCCTGAGTATATTTTAATATTTCAAACCATTCGCAACACTATGGATAAAATGTGTCACTCTTCATCCATATATTTGATTCATAAAGATAATACATACTGTAATTATATATTTTTTAATTTTTAAAACTATTTCTGCGTAGTACACACAAGGTCATACGAAACCTGAATTGTCCTTCTATTTTCACTTTGGATTTACGCAGTATGTCTTATATCCTTTGATATTTTATTGGTCAAAACTAATTATTTAGTGACATTTTTCTTTCAAGTATAATCAGTCTGTCAATTGTCAAAGATCAGGTCGCTTAAGGTATGTATCTTTATATTTTAATGAGACTGAAATGTTTGTTTTAGTTATGAAGTCGAAGAGATGTAAATATTTCTTCATCATATTCTGTACTAAAATTTAAAAGGTACAATTTATTTTTAGTTAGAAGCAGCACCATATTTTGTGATAAAAAAAATAGTATAAGCACTAACTTTTTCTGCTTCTTTTAATAGACACAAATCTTAAATGAGCTTCTACATCATAACTAGTGAACTATGTTATACATATATATTTTCAGCTTCTTTAATTCAAGTAGAGAAGAGCTCAAGATGGTAAACATGTTTATTCTGTTTTTGATGATTGCATCTTCTTGTGCAGGTAATTTTTGTACTTTTTTTTCAAATTTATACTAGGTACTATTCATTGATAAATGATTACATTTCAGATGTTTTTGAAACACATCTAAACTCTATGTAAAGCGAAAGGATTTCATAAATTCTACTGTTAACTTCCTATTGTTTGATTGTTATTTACAGTGTACCCATTATAAAATGTTATTTCTATATTCTAAGAAATAAGTGTTTAATCAATCCATTTAATAAGTTTAAACTTCGATGAGTATATTTTCATATATTTTCATATTTCACATCAGATAGTGTTATATGTAAAAAGAAAAATCACAAAAATACTGAACTTAGAGGAAAATCAATTCGGAAAGTCCATAATCACATGGCAAAATCAAATAACAAAACGCATCAAAAACGAATGGACAAGAACTGTTATATTTCTGACTTGGTACAGGCATTTTCAAATGTAGAAAATGGTGGATTAAACCTGGTTCTATAGCGCTAACCCTCTCACTTTAATGACAGTCTCATCAATTTCTGTAAATAATTTCTGTAAAAAATGTAAAGACTCTATCATTATACTATTTACTAATGTTGTACAACTATGCATTACACCATCTATTTTATAAATTTAGTGAGTTGGCCAAGTGGAAAGTATTCGATTCCGAAACCACAAACTGGATGCCCATCGGGATGGTCTGAAGGATGGAGGTACCAGGACAATGAAGACACCCATAATATTAACTCTGTTACCCCGAGTACAGGTTACCACTTTTTCGGTAAGACCATTGTATTTGTTATTGAATGATTTAATTAAAAAAACATATTATCGCGTAAATAATACCGGAAATGTACGAAGCATACGTCAAAGAGATGGCAAAAATGAAAAGAAAACATTATAAAATTTCATGCGAGGCCTTTTTATGAAGAAACCTATATTGTATATATAATCTATGGGTGCAGAAGTTCTCTATCTCTAATGTAATTTGTTTATTAGTATTTTTGGGGCAACGTTTGCATACAAGTACTTAAACGCTTATGCAAATCTTTCAAAAAATGTTTGAGCAGTTATAAATTAATTACCAGCATGATTGCAAAACAAGGAAATATCGGACTCTCAGAGGTAAGAATAAAAGTTTCTTACTATATTGGGCGACATAAAAATGACTGGAATTCTTACCAAAAATAGTCCAATCAGTCTAAGTCCAAATTATTTACTCCTATCTGATTTATGACTCGTGATTTTTAAAATGTATATAAACATGCAAAATGTAGATAAAAAAAAAACATTGGATGAAATAGAACAGATAAAACAAATTTCACGAGCGTGCAAATTGACTCTTTTAAAAACAAAAACATTTATTGATCTTTTTGATGTTCAAACTACAGTGCATGCATAGTTTTTACAAGACATAAGTGAATGACATGACATTGATGGCATTAATATACTATTGTTATTATGCGAATAAGGCATAGTAAAAATTTACAAGTTAACGATATGAATACACAGTATATGATACATCTTAAAAATACTTTGGAGTTCATTAAATATATAATAATATTCAAAATAAATGTAATTAAATAACTTCCTTAAATACCCCTTCACCTGTCGACAAATAACTCGTGTTTGTCTTTAGAAAGATATAAATATTCTTATATTTCCAGACGTCTTTTCAAACATTTAAGAAAAGCTTGCACAGATATTAACATTCTGTCTGCTTGTGTGTTCTTTACATTATTGATGTAAATCTTTGCGTGTAGAATACATAATTTTAAATTAAGTAATCAGAATTCAATGCACCAAAATTGACAGTCTTTATTCAAAAATATTCTTACTCCAAAAACTAAATACCACCAATTACAACATTTTCGCCAAAATTGTTTTATTTCTAAGCATTCAAGAAATTTATGCCCTAAAGTTTCTATTCCTGTACAACTGGCACGTTCATTAGTTAAGGACAGTTTATATTTTTCAAGAAGATAATTATGTGAGACTATTTTGTGTAACATTTTATATTGGAAAGCTTGTAGTTTGCTTTCTATAGTACATTTAAAAGCCAGTGAATACATATTTTTCCACTTTTCGTCACTAATTTCTATATTAAAACTTCTTCCCACCTTTATTGTGAAATAGGAGAAACACTTCCCTGATCGATAAAAAGTAAATAAACATCTTTAGCAAATAATTTACTGATAGGTACTTTTTTGTTCTCATGCTGAAAAACGATTCCAAATGAGTTGCTGTTAGGTGACATGTGTTGTTGTAATAACAAACTTTCCAGTCACTTGGTATAGCACGTTTTATAGATAGAATGTCTACAAAAGAAACATTCAGGTTATAATTTTGGTTATAAGCGTCATGAGACAAAATATCACCTTTATCATCTACAATATCATTGATGAACCTTATGCCTCTTTCATGTACCAAGATCTGTAAAAAAAGAAACCAATGAACCAAATAAATTCTTTTCTAACATGAAATGCATTTAACGATATGAAAATACCCCTGAAACGATTCCAAGCAGATAACACTTCTATATTAAAAAGATGTGCTAATAAAATCCAAAAACTCAATTTCACAACTGCTCATAAATAAATCCTCTAAATCAGAACGAGAGAAGAATGCTTTGGAAACACGTTTCCATTTGGAGTTGTGTTCTATCAGAAATCTTTTTACCCACATAATACCAAAGGATAACAGCTGTACTTTAAAAATTGGGGCTTTCAGTTCCCCTTGCTAGAATACTTTAGAATAACTTCCGATTTAAGTTTCGGAGTACTACCATTCCATAATAAACTATACATGTCACGTTGTTTTTTAATTACATACGATTTTGGTACATGTGTAGATGAAATGACATAAATAAGCTTCGATATTTCAAGTGATTTAAGAATAACGATTTTACCGATCAAGGAAAGGTTTCTGATCTTCCACATTTTTATTATTGATTCCATTTTTCTATGCATGTATCTAAATTAGAACAAACCATTTCTTCAATAGCATTAAATTTCAAACTTGGGTTTTAAAACCATCTGTCCATTTAATAGGAAGGGAATCTTCTTTGTTAAATCTATTTCTTCTAATCCATGTTGCTTCGGTTTTAGAAAAATGACTTTTAACCTTGATTACATGTACTTCAAAATTGTTTATGGAATCCTATACAATTTGCGCGAAAATTACATCTTTCAAAATACAAGTGATATCACCAGCCAACTGTGAAATATTTATTCCAGTATCCCAAATTGTTATACCATGTTAATTGACTCTTGTATAAGGAAAATCTAAAATAATATCAATGTCATAGTTAACTCACAGAAAAGAGGGGGAAATTAAGTAGTCAGAAGCCCATTATACAATGTTTAACTATAATGGATTTATAGATAAGTATTTATAAATAAAACCAGCCTTTACTTTTCTTTATGTACTTCTAGGTACCTTTAATAGAAACACAAAGATGTATTACTGTACTAAAAAAACATTCAGCGGATCAGGAAAGTGGCCAAAAGGAAATTATTGTATTGCCAGAAAAGGTGGTACCTGTCCTTCAGGTATGTCTGCATTTTCTAAACAATCATATTTTCATGTATTTATTACTGTCACTTTAGTTTCAACTAAATATTTAACTACTATACACTGCTACTTTTGCATAGGGACTATTTCTGTACTTCACTAAATCTGTAGTACTGGAAATTTACTTTTAATATTTAGTACTATTTCTTTACTTTAAAATTATTGTACTATTTAGGAACCTATATTTAACAGTGCTTGATTTCGTACTTAATATTTTGGTACAGAAATAATACCAACAGTGATGTCAATATTCCATGTTTGAAAATCATAACTTTAAGAGACTTGAAATATATAAAGTTTCACAATGCTGAAAATGTAACGTAACCAAAAATCTGTAGTACTGTGTACTTAAATTTCAAGCACAAATCAAGTACTGTAAAATACAGGTACCTACATTTTTTTAAAGTAACAAAATAGTACTGAATATTAAAATTAGAGATCAAGTTCTACAGATTTTTGGTCCAGAAAAAGTACATAATCAAAAGAAGCTGTGTATATACTTCCCGTTTTTTGCTTGGCTAAAAGATTCACTGAGGAGACTGTGGAAAAAAACGGGAAAAAAAACAAAAATACCGAACTCAAACAAAAACTTATTTATGATAAAATTTATTTTCCTTATTCAATCTTTATTTGGTCATCCGTTTAGGCAAATCAGCATTTATCAAACATATTTCCATAGCCGACAAATGAATTATATCTTGATTATTTAGGGTTTACTTATAAATGTATACTGCACTCATCCGTCTACGATTCGTTAAAGTATTCAAACATTACAGTTTAAATCTAATATCTATTGATAGGATTTTGCACTGGTTCTATCTACTGGGACGACCAGGATAGCGGAAATACCAACTCGCATGGTGGTGATCTTCCAGATGGAGTATACAACAGGAACACAAAAATATACTACTGTTGCAGGTATGTCATTATTCAATAGGTTAAGTTCTGGTTATGTGTCGTCGCGCTTTGACAATGTCGAAAACTCAAGACTGGGGCGTGCTGTGTCTGGTGGCGGCGTCAACAATATATAACTGTTATGTAAGATTAGTTATTGGAATCAACCAAGCGTAGCTATAGGGCAATAATTCGTATATGATTTGCATATTAGAGAATACGTTAATATGATTTGTACAGATGGCTTACGGGAGTGAATCTTGATGTTGTTTATTTTTAGATAGGCGTCATTGACAGAACTACTTTTTTTTGTAACCAATGTACAAATGATAGCGGCGATAATAGCACGCCGTCTCGATGTTAAATATATTTATATCTACTGCGCATTCGTCGTCAAATTAAATAAAAAACACAAAACATTAAGATATTCTCTCAGTTTATTTTTTCAGATTTCATGGATATTTTTGGCGTTTACCAAGAAATTTACTTATGCGCCAGGTGCATTCAATACCACAAATTGACAATTTACGTGTGATAAAGGTTACGAAAGGGAAATTTATTGGTCACTCACAAACATATTTTAAAAGTCTTTCGGACTTTTAATTATATGTGAGTGAATTGGTCGAGTTTATACACCAAAAGATATCTTTAAAAAGTCGATTAATCCTATAATAGTCCTCTTTATGTACATATTCTGCTAACAGTAAATTCATAATAATTATCAATGTTTCAATAATGATAACTGAATAAAGATACTCTCCCCTTTTTAAAACTAAAATAACGTGAAAAAAATCGTCTTTTCGTCCCCCGACGTTTAATAGTCAGCAAATCCTTTGTCAATGTATAAGTAGAAAAAACGTAATTTGTACGTATGTAGAACTATATCTATAATACATGATTTTTACAGTATTAATTATATGTACAATAGGTCTGACGCTACTTCTATAGACAGTTACATTGACCTTCCAGCAAGAGAGCCGTTCTATTTGTACAAGTATACATCGACATGCCAGCGTGTACGTGGAATGGCTGTCAGGGACGAATATGTGAAGATGGATGACGAAGATTACAGGAACAAGAGTAGTGATAATGGATGTCATCCAAAGAAAACTGACTCAACGGAAGTTTACTACTGTTACTATTATCCTTCACACATCGATCCTCCATCAGAGTGACTTTTTATTCCTTTTTCTAATTTTTAATTGGTTTAAGTTTCACAACCTTTATTTTTGCTTTCAATCTTTTGACCTTAATTGGTATGAGTACCTTAGAGACTGATTTCTTGTTGGACTTGTGTTATTTGTTTTGAAGTATGTTTCTATGCATTAAAAATTAGATATCTTATTTCATGCGATTAATTTGCCATTGGATGTTCAACAGTCATCCAACAGTATCATGTATTTAGCCTTACTGCGTTTATTTGAAAAACAATTGACTCGACCTTATCAACTTAGTTTTCAGTATGAAGCTGTCAAGGTTAGAAAAGAGGGACGAAAGATACCAGAGGGACAGTCAAACTCATAGATAGAAAATAAACTGACAACGCCATGGCTAAAAATAAAAAGATAAACAGACCAAATTACTACAGAAGACACAATATAGAAAACCAAAGACTAAGCAACACGAACCCCACTAAAAAACTGGGGGTGATGTCAAGTGCTACGGAAGGGTAAGCAGATGCTGCTCCACATGTGGCACCCGTCTTTTTGCTCATGTTATTACAAATCCGGTAGATAGTCTAATTCGGTAGGTCACATGTATAAAAAGGGAAGGGTATAGTAGTTACGACACAAGGAACATATTCGATATTATCTGTGAAACGGTTATTACGTAACGGTCAACTAACTCGTGATGGCGTCCGTAAAATTTACGAAGGGACGATTTCGACTTCGTCATTTGGAACTCTTGGTTTAAAAGCGTCATTGTGAGCAGCAATCCTCTATCAATGAAATCATCATAGGATATACAAGCCCGGGAATATCGTATCAATTGGGATGTATGTACTCCGTATGCAGGCGCTGCCTGAATGTTGCTACATAGAAATGGAAAGTTCACAACTGGGAAGCTGAAATCATCTCTTTTGTCGTAAAGTTTTGTTTTCAACCGACTCTCATTGTCAATTTCTAGATATAAGTCAAAATATGAGGCAGAATTAACTGTATTTGTAGTATCCTTTATCTCCAGTTCGATGGAATAGATTCATAGTCACATTCTTTTTTTTTTAAATTTAAGTGATTGACCGTGGCGAGTTTAAAAAGGTTGAAATATTAGTCAGCTATTTATCAGATACATAACCGTAGGACTAACCTTAACCTAACAGCATGAATACAAGATGAATAATAAATTCTTATTAATTGATGAATATTGAACAGTGGTATACTTATATTGCCTTTATTTAGAAAATGTATCACTTACTACAATAAATGTTTATAAGAATATTCGATATAAACCTTACCAAAACCCAGATGTTAGTTTGTAAGACGAGTGAAAAATAAAATGTTGTATCCAAAATATTTATGGAGAGTAATCTTCGTTGAGAGTTATGAAATATTTCTCTTTTATTTAAGTTCGTCTGTAGTTACTACAGAAAAAAACATTCAAGTTCTTCACTTTTGTTACTAAACGTTCAATTATTTATCGCTTCAGAAATAATATTTAGATTATCTATTGTCAACATGCAAGAAAAAGAGAGTCGGACGATACCAAAGGAATATTTCTAATCTAAGTCAATCTTTCTTTAGTTATAAAGTGTACCTGAAATTTATGGAGACGGCTTCATAAGTATGATTTATTTGTGTCTAATCCATTAATTCTGCAATAAAATTACATGAAAATTGAGGCTATAAATCATTGTTTACAACATTTCAGTTCCAATTATAAAGCATTTTTACCTGTTGATCAAAGATCAAAATTTAAAGAAATTTACGAAACGGAAGTTTGAAAAATATTTTGATCAAGTGTTAAAGAAAAAGAGAAAACCTTTCTAATTAGCACAGCGATCGTATTCCTTAACATTTTGATATAGATATAGGAAGATGTGGAGTGAGTGCCAATGTGACAACTCTCCATCCAAATAACAATTTAAAAAGTCAACCATTAGAGGTCAATGGACGGCCTTCGACACAGAGCCTTGGCTCACACCGAACAACAAGCTATAAAGGGCCCCAAAATTACTAGACGTGTAAAACCATTCAAACTGGAAAACCAACGGTCTAATCTATATAATAAAACCAGAAACGAGAAACATGTATAAATACATAAACAAACGACAACTACTGTACATCAGATTCCTGACTTAGGACACATTTGTACCACTTTACCCTCTACAACGATACCAAGTTAACAATCTAATATGGTAGACGTGCATATTCATCATTGTCACTCTAAGCAAAATAAGTCGGAAGGTAAAATCCAATATGAAATACTTCAAAATTTAAACACTAAACATTCCAAAATGCTGTAACAGATACGCCTCATGCCGGGGTGAACTATAATATATAAACATAATGTTCGATAATGCCTGTAATGACTCATAAACAAGAATGCTTCGGACTTATATACTAGTACTGTTATTTTCATTTTCAAATACTTGATCGATACTGCTACTGGTAAGCAGCTAGTTCAAAAGGTAATTGTCAAGTTAAAAATAAGTGCAAGGCTACTGACACGGCTTGGAACATATGTAGTGCTTTCATATACATGTCATTACTCCGAAAGCTTTTTACGCTGTTTCTGTTCTAAATTTAAATGTAAATATATATTAAAGTCACCTAAGGATCTGTGATTTTTATTACTTAAACCTGATTTCAAAATAACCGAAACAATGAATAAAAAGTAAAATACTGAACTGCGAGGGAAATTCAAACGGAAAGTCTCTAATCAAATGACAAAATCAAAAGCTAAAAAAATTCAAACGAATGGATAACAACTGTCATATTCCATGACTTGGTACAGGCATTTTCTTATGTAGAAAATGGTGGATTGACCCTTTTTTTGCAATTTCAATACAGATACACACATGTTTGTGTATGCTGCTTAAAATGGTTGTCCAAAGTTATTAAAAGTAGTACTAACACAGATGTAGAATTATTAGGAATTGCAGCAAGATTAGGTCTGGATAAATTGTAGATAGGTTTTTGAATGAGTAAAGACTTTTGATGGCTTCCTGCAAATAACATCAGCTGCGGTTGTTCCTCGTGTAGCTGCTCTTCCTTTCTTCCATACATTTAGTGGATGTGACACTGTGTCGGCATTTCGTGGGAAAGTGAAGATGTAAGCTTGACGGACATTGGAAATATTTCCCGATTTAACGGGCGTTTCTCCGCTTTAGTATGAAGACATACATGGATATCATAGAAGTATTTATTTGCATCATGTATGGCAACATAAACATTTGCTTTTAACGAGGCACGATTTGAAAACAAATTTTTAAGAGGAAAGCAGCGGCCTTATGTTAAATTACAGTTCCTAAAGTAAGATGAAACAGTACAAAACATGGAGAACACAGTGACTTCCGGTTCCAAAAACGTTGAAAAATGTCATTTCCATCAACGTAACAAGATATACCACTTACTTTGTTAAGTTCAAATGCCTAGTTTGGCTATAAATACATGTTGCTTATCTTATAATTTTCTGCCAATACACAAACCCTTACAAGGAAGGCAAAACGGTAGCATTTATAGTCACCAACACAGCTGAATTTCTTACATCCGCACATCCAAAGTTCCAACCCCAGTGTTCATGACTTGGTACATGCACCTGCCAAATGCGCCCAAACATGTCCACCTGGATATGCTTCTCTTATGGTGTGCTCCGCCATATTGGAACCGGAAGTCACTGTGTTCTCCATGTTTTGTACTGTTTCATCTTACTTTAGGAACTGTAATTTACATTTGATCAAAACTAACAATGGATGTTACCTTTAACACAGCTTTCAAAGGATTGTAGCCAAAGGGATATGACGCCAATATGCAAAATGAGCGGTGGCCATTTAGATAAAAAAAACATTTTTGTTATGGCCAGCAACTGATTTTGTTAAATTATCATTTAGTCAACCTTTATACCAAATTTCATGCTTGTATCACGATTTGCATAATATCTCCCATTAAGATTGATGAAACCGATTTTATCCTTTCTGCAATACAACTTGTTGCTAATTTGTAAATATAATTTGTAAATACAATTTACAAATCTGATAGGATTCCGCCTATAATGTATTGCTTTGGTGTGCACAAAGTTACTTATATCTATCCAAAAACAATTTAGGAATTTATTTGTGTATCCATAAGATCCAAGGCTTTTCTCATTTTTCATTCTTTTAATTGCATCAGTCAACTCTAAAAGGGGATTTTTCTTCTTCTAAGGACTCTTTCATATTTTCCCATAGTTTTGGTATATATATATATATATATATGTATAGGGTACAGTATTATTCAAACAAATAGATTTTATTGTCTCATTTTTGGAATATAGATTTTTGTAATAATTTTTGGCTTCGTTTAGATTTTTTATTTTTTTTTTGTATTTGATTACATTTATTGATATATATGTTAATTTCATAATGTTTTATTGACGTATTTTTTGGTCTGTAAATTCATGATATTTTGATGGTTGCTATCCCTCTTCTTTGGCTATATACATTGACCCCTCAATTGATTTTGGGTGCATTTCTTTCTAACCAAAAGTGTGTAAACGTTGTGTGGTGTTTGTTGCTGTTTTCTTAACGCTACATAAGGCAGAAACAAATACATCGTTTAATCTTTGTTTACTGACCCTGTTTGAACTGTCAATAATGCATGCACATGTTGTTGGTAAACAGACGATTGACAAACGTAGAAACAAATATCTCGTTTAATCAGGGTGAATTTAGAAACAAATGTAGGTTTGTTCTAACAATCGACAAACGACAAACTGTAGATGCATTTTTAACGTTTGCATAGTTTGTCAAAGTTTATGTAAACTTTGCAAATGTATGTTAGAAACAAATGATCAAAACATGTGCGCGCTTAGCCGTTTGCATCGTTTGTGTTAGAAAGAAATGCAGCCTACGTTAAGGAATTTAGATATATGTTTTTTTTTAATTTCAATCTGTTCCCAAATTTCATCAGTTTGGGTTATTTCTTCCAACTTGTTTATATGTTCAGCTAGCAAATGTTCTAATTTAGTTGTTTTCTTTCTTTTTTAATGAAGCAAATTAAATTTCTCCCCCTTATTTTAGGAAATAATGTTTATAAAAATAATTGATCCCTCAATATGAACTCAATATCATTAGAGTCTACTAAGTTTAGGTTTTTCTTTGTTATATACAAGATAAGCATATGGACATAATTGGGATCATATGCAAGAGAGCTGTTAAATTTCCATAAACCACTCCTAATACTGCGGTTATTAAGCTTTATTTGTAAAATAATAGTCGAGTGATCTAATCTATAATTATTTTGTAAAAGCTCTGTAAAACTCTAAAAAATCTAGTCTGGCCTTCTTTATAGGATTTGGTTTCCTCGAAGTGTACATTTTAATTTTTGGCTATAATTCTCTAAAGGTATCAGTTAAATAATAAATTTGCTTTTTATCTACACATTTTCCTTGGTTTATGGATTATTAATGTTTAAGTCATTAAAAGTATCAAGGTCTTGATTTTACACTTAATTATAATCTCCTGTCACAATGACAATCTGATTATCAAATTCCTCAATCATTTCACCAACTGTGTCATAGAAATTGGGGTTGTCACTATTTGGGCCATATAACATGTATAATGTAATTAAAGTAACAATTTTGCTAATAAATAACCATTTTGATTTTTTTAAATTTGATAATCTTATATTCAAAATTATTATTAAATAAAATGGCCACTCCTCTTTGGAAAAGGAACTAAAGACACATTCTCCATCCCAATGATTCTTAACTAATCGTTTGTCTTTTTCAGAATAGTGTGTATCTCGAAGACTGTACATGTTACTATCTTTTGATCTAAGGTAGTCTTAAACATCTGTTTGTTTTTTTCAATTGAATATACATGACACATATGGTTTGATAACATACTTTAAATATAAAATAACTGAAAAATGTCCCACACAACTGACCATAAGTAATGAGTAGCTAACACAATGTATGTTATGTAGTAATGGTCTGGTCTCTGATTCAAACATGATACTATTGTAATCCTGCTGCTATGAGTTTTTAAACCTATATTTGCCAATAAAATAATAAACAAAATAATAAAACATGGAAAGAAAAGAAACTTGAAAAAAATTGGAATAAAAAATGAATAAATTTGATTAATAAGAGTAAGTTGAAAAATACAAGATGTATAACTGCAAAAGGTACAGTCACCCAGTTTGCTAAAATTGCCATTTAAGCTCTGCTGTATTTGTAAACCTTCGATCAAAAGTTAACATTATGAAAATGTAAGTGTTTTATATAATTAATTGGTAAATTATTATCAAGGCATAGCAGATCCACCATGACTGTTTAAAGTCAGTATTGACATGAAATTTAGTCAATGGAAATGTTTCAAATTCGTAGCACATTAGATACAAATGGCAACCAAATTACACTTTGGCAATTTTTTTTATATATTTTGGGTACTCAATGCTCTTCGACATCGTACTTAATTTGGACTTAGATTTTTTTTTTATTCAAGCGTCTTTAATGAGTCTTTTGTAGACGAAACGTGCGTCTGGCGTACACAATTTCAATCCTGGTAACTTTGACAAGTTTATTTCATATCACTTATTCATATCATACTCTGTTCAAAACTCCGTTGGAAAAAATATATTGTCCTACCTCCGTGACAGCTAGGAGTGTTGTTGCCCCTGTTGAAGAATCTCAATGAATGCGTTGTGTTTTCTATATACTAAATACATGTACGTGTAATCGTGGTGATGGCTAATGCATATATAATAACGTCACAGAGTAAAGCGTTATGGTTACCTAGCGTAATGTTTGTATTTCGCGTATTTTCCGACATTATGGGGTGCCGACAAAAATGAAATATATTACAAAAAATGAAAAGTTTAAGTTCACACTGTAGATAAATGAAAATTGAAATTAATGTCCATTTCAAATAAAATAATTAAGTCACTTAACCTTCACTGATCACAATTAAAATTATTATCTCATAGTCCATTCATGGATGTATCTTCTTATGGACTTTATCTTTTGACTTCCGGTAAAGATGGCTGCGTCCAGTACATTATAAAAAACTCGGCGTGGTTTTGCCCTTTTAGATGACTGACCAAGAAAAGGATGAGAGTTTTACCCTTTTATAAACACTCATAAGCATTAATATGTCAATATAGATAAATACCAGTGACAATTCGGCTTTATTTCTACACATAAAATGTCAAACTCCTCGTCTGCAGACGACGCACAAATCAGCATGTCAGATAAATTTCCATTTGAGATACACGAGGATGAAATTGACAAGTCAATCACCCCAATATTTAAGGATTATCCAAGAGAGTGTCTTCCAGAAAAATTTAAGAATCCCTCGGGTGCAAAAGCCAAGAAACTACAATACGAGATGATTGATCCAAACCTTTATGAGCCCCCCGCAAGAATGGTTGCATGTAGAATAAAGAGAAACAGGTTGGAGGCTTGGATACGTGCTCTTGGTATCTTATATTATGAACATTTTGGTAAAAAAGCTGAATTGTATCAAGTTGACTGGTACGATGATCCTCACCAGTGGGAGGGTGAAAGTAACAAAGCTATATGTATAAACCTTACTAACGATAAACAACTTGTATATAAAATTACATTATTTATAACTACTGGTGTGTTGCAAGCTCAAGGACTTAGCAAAGACCTATTCACCACAAGGGACTTCCCAACATTGATAACACTAGTCAATTGTATTTGTGTACACAATCCATCATTGATAGTCAACACAGATGTTGATTCTACATGTAAATCTTCAGACAAGAACTCAATCGAAGAATCTACAAGTGTAAAATCAGTTTTTAACTCAAATGCTAGTTCTGTAGACAATAAATTAACAGATAACAATAACAACTCGCATGCAAGCATTCAAGCAAATGTTCCCACTTCTAATACATGTACAGAAACTACAATAGCCACACAGGCTAAGATTTCTATCGGATATGAAGATTTAGATAGGCTTCAGTCTACTTTTGTTGAAGCTTTAGCTGGTATCACCAAATCTCAAACGGCACTTATAGTGCAAGCAGAAAAAAGCTTTTCCGATGTAATAAGATCAGCAATTACACCAGTTGTAGAAACAGTTAAAAAACTACAAGAACAGGTTAATAACAAACATCAATCAGATACAATTTTGCATAATGCCTCTACGTGTAATATAAAGGAACACAGCAACATGGAAAAAACAATTCAATAAACTAGAACATCGCATTGTAGAACTCGAAAACCAAGTCCATAACCTTTCTATGGACAAACACAAAGCTGCAACAGATTACGCTGAGCTTGATTCCAAATTTCGCATTGAAAATAATAAATTTGAAATAGTTAAAACTAGAATGGACCAGAAAATGGAGGATATCAATCATATTAATGATGATCTCAAGGTCAAATTGAACACCAAATGTAGTGAAATGATGAAAATTAGTGAAGAAAACAAACTTTTAAAAGAGAAAACTGACTCTCAATTTAATGAAATATTATCTCTCAAATCACAGCTATCGAGCATGTATTTACCTACACAGCAACAAAATGAGCAGCATTTTGCTAATGGGTCCTTCAACAATGAAGGCAAATCTAACAAACCTACAGCTCTATTTATTGGCACATCAAACACTGACAGGATTAATGAAAACAAACTCTCAACGGCAGTGGATATAACGAAAACTACAGCATATACTTTAGGTGAAGCCTACGAGGTAATCTCAACCGCACAGTGTAGCCCTGATGTTGTTATCATACATTCACTAACTAACGACGTTAAAAACAAAACCCAAATGAATGCATGGACAAGCTACAAATGGTAGTAGAATCAATTTCTAGCAAATGGAAAGAAGCTAAAACCATAGTGTCACTAACTACTCCCCGCCTTGATAATCGCTTACATCGTCTTAATTCAGAAATCATTGATGGACTAGTAAAACGAAGATATCTAGACAATAAAGATGTATATGTTTCTGACAACTCAAACATGTGGCATGGGCAAGTCTCAATACAACAACTCTTAAATGAAGATAAATTTCACTTGTCAGAGAGGGGAACATCAATGTTGGCTTCTAACATTAAGAATGCATTACATACTGTCTTAGGTATTAAGGTACAACAAAGGAACATCAGATATTCCAGATTCACTGACCGTGCTCGTCAACAGTATCGGCCACAACATCGCCAATCATTTAACAATTATCATGATCATAATGAGCAAAATAGGGTCAAGTTCAAAAGAACAGGGTAAACCATGAAAATATACTTATTGTACTATCTTTTTATTTTTTCCTATAATAGAATCAGCAAGGTATTTGATTAACTCAGATAATAGCCAGCTAATTGATCTATATTTGTTCAAGTGTTATCTGTATATCTTTTGAAAATTAAAAGCTGATATAAGGTAGTTAGTTACAAGTGGTAACTTTCTTTTTTTTTCTTTTTTTCTGGCAAGTAGCCAATTTGTCTCTGAGACTAATTCATTTTTTGTTTTTTTTTTGTTGTTTATTTTATTTTTAAAAGTTTTTTTGCTCATTATTAGTAGCCTATTTTGTTACCAATTAAGAAACATTACTAGAAACAAGTGAATTTGGTGTCTAATTTAGATTTTTAAATATGGCTAAACATGGTCGTTCTATTGTTAAGAACAATTTGAAAATATGTTACTGGAACATTGGTGGTATAAATACACATAATATGAATAAGTTAGAAGATCACCTTTTTGTACAAGAAATAAAAGAGTATGATGTGGTTATTTTAGCAGAAACACATATTGGATATGATGTTAACTTACATGTTGAAGGTTTTAATTATTTTCCTGTTTGTAGAAATATTTCAACCAATGGAAGATACTATGGTGGGTTAGGCATTTTTCGAAGGACATCTTTAAAAGATCATATAAAAATAATTCCTGGGTTGTCCAAAGATTTTCAGTGGATAAAATTTGAAAAACAGTTTTTCTGTCTTCAAAATGACATATACTTATGTGCAGCATATGTACCCCCTGCTAATTCATCTTATACTAAGAAATTAGATTTTGATATAATTGATCAAATAGAAAAGGACATTGTTTCTTACAAAAGTAAAGGGGATATTTTGTTTTGTGGTGATTTAAACGCTCGCACCTCCACTGAAGAAGATTACATTGCACAAGATAGCTCCAGGTATCTTCCATTGTTTGAATCTTATAAACCTGATAATCAAATTCGATTTAGAAAGAATTGTGATGAAACACTTGATAGTAGAGGGAAAGAGATTATTGATTTATGCATAAGCAATCAAATGCGAGTTGTAAATGGTAGATGCATGGGTGATTTACTTGGTCATTTTACTTGTTTTAATACACATGGCCAAAGCACTGTTGATTACCTTATAGCAAATGAAAGATTATTTAATCAGATACTTTATTTCAGAGTGTCAGAGTTTGTCTCAACATTCTCAGACTGTCATTGTAAAATATCATGGGAAATTTTGGCTAAATATCAAATAACAGAAACTCAGTCAAATAATCTTCATGCTGCCCCTGTTAATTTTAGATGGACTGAGGACTCCCCACTTAAATTTCAGCAAGCACTTTTGTCACCGGATAACCAGCAGAAAATTTCATCTTAGTTTTTAATGATTTAGATAATGATATTAGTAAAAAAGAAATTTCTGATGCTATTGCGAGCTTTAAATCAGGCAAGGCCTGTGGACCTGATTTGATTTCAAATGAAATGTTAAAATATAGTCAGTCATATTTGATAGGTTGCTTATATAAATTATTTAATTTGTGCCTCAAGAATAGTGTGTACCCAAAGATTTGGGCTGATGGTTTTATTTCGCCAATTTTTAAATCAGATGATCCTTGTGATCCATCTAACTATAGAGGTATAACAATTACTAGTACCCTTGGTAAACTTTTTAACAACATTTTGAATACAAGACTTGACAAATTTTTGTACCAAAACCACTTAATTCATAATTCTCAGATTGGCTTTACAAAAAATGCCAGAACTTCAGATCATATATTTATTTTGAAAACACTGATAGACAAATACTGTCACAGTAAAGAGGGTAGACTATATACTTGTTTTGTAGACTTTCGCAAAGCATTCGACAGTGTAATTCATATAGGTCTTAAACGGAAGCTTATTAATATGAAAGTTGGTACTTTATTTTATAATATTATATCAGATATGTATAATAATTGTAAAGCATGTGTAAGAGTTGGAGCTTCTCTCACTGACCCTTTTAGCATTAAATTAGGTGTAAGACAAGGAGACAACTTGAGTCCTTCATTATTTAAAATTTTTATAAATGACTTCCCATCTTATCTTGACTCCTGTCTGGATGCAGTTTCCCTGCACTCAGAGAAATTAAATTGTTTGATGTATGCGGATGATATTGTGATTATGTCAACATCAGCCACAGGGCTTCAAAGTAGACTTGATCAGCTAGAAAAATATTGTGCTGACTGGTGCCTGAAAGTTAATATTAGAAAGACTAAAGTCATAATTTTTAATAAGGCTGGAAGGAAAATTCAGGCAAATTTTCGACTGCAGAATAACTTGATTGACTGTGTCGCTCATTACAAATATTTAGGTGTTCACTTTACTGCATCTGGAAGTTTTCATCTAGCTAAAACTGAACTTTATAATAAGGCTCTTAAGGCCTACTATAAACTTAGAAAGGATTTTATCAATTTGTCTCCTGGAATAAAATCTTGTGTTCATATTTTTGATCATACCCTTAAACCCATTCTGTTATATAATTCAGAGGTACGGGGAGGTTATAATGTCTCTTGTAATAAATTACAGTCTTCCTTATTTAATCTTGAAAATGTTTTTAAAAATCTTAAGTGTGAGAATCTCCATCTTAAATTTTCTAAATTTATACTTGGTGTACACAAAAGGAGTGTCAATTTTGCTGTATTATCAGAACTGGGACGTTTCCCCTTACATTATGATATTGTAAAGTCAATTTTCTCTAATTTTTGTGCTATTTTCACATTTCCTGACCGGTGTGAGAAAAATATTTCTCCTCACTAGTGAAAAATCTGTTCTCGGCAAATGATTAGTCGAAATTTGATTATGACGTCAAAATGTTTTGTTTTCTTCTCAATTTTCCTATTGTGACGTCATGAAAAAAGGCGACCTTGCCTGATGACGTCGCATATAAAGAGCACAATTTTCTGAAAATCTTTGAAAAAGAACGATAAAAAGCATTAGAGAAACAGATTCCGACACTATAACTCGTGTATTACGATATTTCTCCACTCTCGACAGTTAAATTTTATTATTTAAAGGGCTCGGCAAGCCTCGCGCTTTAAATAATAAAATTTAACTGTCTCGAGTGGAGAAATATCGTAATACACTTGTTGCAGTGTAAGAATCTATATGTAAAATACTGGTATAGATTTGAAAATCTTACAACTGATTTCAGTCTATTGAAAGATGCTTATAAATGCAGCCAAGAGCTTCACAAATCTAACATAACTTCTTGGTTCTCATTTGTTAAAAAAGTATTAGAAGTTTTTGAAATTAAACAAGAAGTAAAACATTTCGGACAATACAAATTTTTGAACATATCTAGTAAATTAATTCACACTAAATATATTAGCAATTGGTATGCTAGCCAAATCAAAGCTTCTGATGGAAAACTGTTTAATTATGTAAAATTTAAGCAGAATTTTGGTTATGAAAATTATCTTTCTTTAATTAAGAACTTTGATTTTAGAAGATCTATATGCAAATTACGTATTTCTGCTCATAAGCTTCAAATTGAAGTTGGTCGTTTTTCAAATATTCCACGAAATGAAAGAATTTGCAAAAAATGCTCCTCTGGCTGTGTTGAAGATGAAATCCATTTTTTAACTAACTGTGAAAATTTTAAATCGGATAGAGATGCTCTCTTTGACTTTGTTTGCCAAAGAATTCCGAATTTTTCTACACTTGATAATCAGCATAAATTTATTTATTTATTAAACTGTGAAGACAATCAGGTCCTTAATGCTGTTGGTAAATTTATTTAAGTGAATATGAGTTAGTAATTGTATTGTAACTGTATGTAAAAAATTGTTTGTATCTATGTATCTATGCAAATCAATATTCTTTTGCCTTATTCATGTATGCTCTGTATGCTCCTTGTGGGCCCTTAATTGGAAATAAAATATGTTCTGTTCTGTTCTGTTCTGTTCATGGTAGCTTCACTAAGCGGTAAATTTCTTTAAGCGTTATAAGTTCCTGTTGTGTATCTATGTGGCTTCGTGACTCAACCAGTTGAGGGTGTGTTCGTTCGGGCGGTCTTGTTAGATAGTTGCTTCCTTGGGAATTTTCCTCAAATGGGTTCATGTGCGATTTACTTTGTACAAGCCATTGTGATGTGTTATCTGGTTTTCTTTTAGCAAAGGTCATACCTGAAGGTATATCATCTCGTTGTCAATAGCTTTGTTCTTGTCTATTATGACGTTTACCAGATCTGTATATGTTGGCGCATTGGTCCTGATATTAGATATCCTATCTTTGACTGAACAGCGGTGGGTCCTTTCCATCTTATGATTTGATCCTCGATAATTTCCCAGTAGTAATCAGCGCCTATGAGTAAATCAATTTCAAAACGTTCTGTACTTTGCACAGAATGTGCAACTGTAAGTCCTTTCAAATGTGGCAAGTCCCTTGTAGTCTGTGCAATCTTGTTCCGAATCGGGACGGCAATCTCTGGAATTTATCAGCTAATTTCTGAGTTATAAAAGAACGCTGGGCTCCCTCGTCAAATGAGATGTTACATTCTACTTCTCGATCATTATATGTAATTGGTGCAGTTGCTGTTTTAAGAAGAATGTCATGGCTTTGCATAACACTTGTCATGTCTGTTATTTCAACTACCTCTATAGCTGACTAGTGTTGTAGGGTCCAGTGTAGTACCTGGAACTACCTCTTTTCCTTTACATATACTTGTATGATGCTTTCCGTCACACTTTTTGCATCGTTTTGAAGACTTACATGTAGCCACTCGATGGGACCCTCAACAGTTAACGCACAACTGTTTCTGTTTTACAATTTGATTTCTAGTGTTTGCGTCTGTTACTTCAGAGCACTCCTTCGAAAAGTGCTCACATGAACAAAAAAATACATGTACGTATATTTACCTTCTTGCATGAATGTGATTGCGTACCCATAATAAACGCAGTGGCGTACAATCTGTCTGAATCCATGACTCCTTCTCCAGCTACAAGTATGTCAATCTCTTTAGAAATTGATTTTCGTAGATTATTCAATATTAAATTATGTCTCCCGTGTTCTCGTGCAATAGATTTTCGTATGTCAATCGGTAGCTTGTCCAAAACTACTGATACCAAAAGCGAACCATACATCTCTGCTGCTGTTTGACCAAGTGACACTTAGCCTCGCACATATGATTCGAATTTGTTTCCGCTAAATGAATTTGGTCCATAGCTTCGTCACTGCTGCTCTGTTGCCGGTACGTATTGCCTTTAACTTCGTTTCCATTGTTCAATAAACTAATTTTCCGTCAGTCAAGGCACAATAAATGTTAAAGAATCTCAATAAATGCGTTGTGGTTTCTATATACGTTTAATCGTCGTGATGGCTAATGCATATATAATAACGTCACAGAGTAAGGCGTTATGGTTACAACGTTACCAATGCGTAATGTTTGTACTTCGCGTATTTTTCGACAGCCCCCGCAGATAAATCCACAATCAACATATTTTTTGTGTAAATAACATAACATACCTTAATTTATTGGCTCACCTGGCCGAAAGGCCAAGTAAGCTTTTCTCATCACTTGGCGTCCGGCGTCCGTCGTCCGTCGTCGTCGTCCTGCGTTAACTTTTACAAAAATCTTCTCCTCTGAAACTACTGGGCCAAATTTAACCACACTTGGCCACAATCATCATTGGGGTATCTAGTTTAAAAAATGTGTCCGGTGACCCGGCCAACCAACCAAGATGGCCGCCATGGCTAAAAATAGAACATAGGGGTAAAATGCAGTTTTTGGCTTATAACTCAAAAACCAAAGCATTTAGAGCAAATCTGACATGGAGTAATAATGTTCATCAGGTCAAGATTTATCTGCCCTGAAATTTTCAGATGAATCGGACATTTTGTTGTTGGGTTGCTGCCCCTGAAATGGTAATTTTAAGGAAATTTTGCTGTTTTTAGCTCACCTGGCCCAAAGGCCGTCGTCGTTAACTTTTACAAAAATCTTCTTCTCTGAAACTACTGGGCCAAATTAAACCAAACTTGGCCACAATCATCATTGGGGTATCTAGTTTTAAAAATGTGTGGCGTGACCCCGCCAACCAACCAAGATGGCCGCCATGGCTAAAAATAGAACATAGGGGTAAAATGCAGTTTTTGGCTTATAACGCAAAAACCAAAGCATTTAGAGCAAATCTGACAGAAATAAAATGGTTCATCAGGTCAACATCTATCTACCCTGAAATTTTCAGATCAATCGGACAACCCGTTGTTGGGTTGCTGCCCCTGAATTGATAATTTTAAGGAAATTTGCTGTTTTTGGTTATTATCTTCAATATTATTATAGATAGAGATAAACTAGAAACAGCAATAATGTTCAGCAAAGTAAGATTTACAAATAAGTCAACATGACCAAAATGATCAGTTGACCCCATTAGGAGTTATTGCCCTTTATAGTCAATTTTTAACCATTTTTCGTAAACCTCAGTAATCTATTACAAAAATCTTATCCTCTGAAACTACATGGCCATATTAATCCAAACTTGGTCACAATCATCTTTGGGGTATCTAGTTTAAAAATGTGTAGCGTGACCTCGCCAACCAACCAAGATGGCCGCCATGGCTAAAAATAAAACATGGAGGTAAAATGCAGTTTTTGGCTTATAACTCAAAAACCAAAGCATTTAGAGCAAATCTGACATGAGACAAAATTGTTCATCAAGTCAAAATCTATCAGCCCTGAAACTTTCAAATGAATAGGACAACCGGTTATTGGGTTGCTGCCCCGAAATAAGTAATTTTAAGGAAATTTTGCAGATTTTGGTTATTATCTTGACTATTATTATAGAAAGAGATAAACTGTAAACAGCAATAATGTTCAGCAAAGTAAGATCTACAAATAAGTCAACATGACCAAAATTATCGGTTAACCCTTTTAAGGAGTTATTGCCCTTTATAGTCAATTTTGACAAATTTTGACAAATTTTTGTAATCTTTTACAAAAATCTTCTCCTCTGAAACTCCTGTGCCAAATTTAACCAAACTTGGCCACAATCATTATTGGGGTATCTAGTTTTAAAAATGTGTGGCGTGGCCCGTCCAACCAACCAAGATGGCTGCCATGGCTAAAAATAGAACATAGAGGGGAAATGTAGATTTTGGCTTATATCTCTAAAACCAAAGCATTTAGAGCAAATCTGACTGGGTACAATTGTTTATCAGGTCAAGATCTATCTGCCCTGAAATTTCAGACAAATCAGACAACCTGTTGTTGGGTTGCTGCCCCCGAATTAGTAATTTTAAGGAAATTTTGCAGATTTTGGTTATTATCTTGAATATTATTATAGATAGAGATAAACTGTAAACAGCAATAATGTTCAGCAATATAAGATCTACAAGTAAGTCAACATGACCAAAATTGTCAATAGACCTCTTAAGGAGTTATTTCCCTTTGTAGTCAATTGTTAACAATTTTCATAATTTTTTGTTAATTTTTGTAAATTTTTAGGAAATATTTTCCACTGTAATTACTGGTCCAAGTTCATTATAGATAGAGATAATTGTAGCAACAAGAATGTTCAGTAAAGAAAGATCTACAAACACATCACCATCACAAAAACACCATTTTGTCATGAATTTATCTGTGTCCATTGATAATATGCACATAGACCAAGGTGAGCGACACAGGCTCTTGAGAGCCTCTAGTATATGAATAAAAAAAAATTAAGAACTAGCATTGACAATTTCGTGGACGCTGAACATATACACCCGCTACACTAACTGAAGGGAAAATCCTTCAGAAAATAGGTCAGTTCTATGTTACTTTGGAATATCAACCAAAGACAAAGAAAGTTTGTCCATCATTATATTGAATACATAAACTACACACTTAACCTTACAAACAAGGTATGTTGCTTGGTCGTACAAGTGCACATCAAAACCTCTTTCTAAATTTCTTAACAACAATTTTAACAGTAATTAAAGCTAGGTTTCAAAGTTATTGTAAAACTAACTACTGTAAACCAACTAATTATACTAATTATTGCAATTTATTTTCGCGTCTTTTGCGAGTAGAAAAAGATATCGCGACTCTAAATTGTTCCGAATATATGAATTTGAATATTTCCTCGTTGAACTAAATAAGGCAAATTTGAAAATCGCGAAATTAAATCGCCGTGAAATGGGCTTCGAAAAGTCTTTACGCGAAATAAAGTATTCGCGAACATAAGTTGGTTTACAGTATTATTGATGTGGCGCGAATCGGTTTGCATACTGGGAATTTAGTGTGGTAAGAAACTTAACTGTTTGTACGAGAAGTAGATAACAAGCAACAGCCATATAATAATGCATTAGTCCATTTCATTATACATATCAGTCTCTATCCTTTTAGTGCTAAAATACTAACCATGCGTTGATGCCAAAGATGATCTGTTTGTAATTTAATACATTTTTCCTCTTTTTTATCTATTATTTCAACCCTTTGAAGTCACATTTTTGTAATGTTGTCATTTAAAATTTAATCTCTTTAGAAATGTAGAGTACTGTATAATAAATTCAAGAAATAAAGCATAGGATTTCTTTGAAAATATTAAATAATGAAAACAATGGATATATTATATGAGTTTCCTTTTTAAGACTATTGAACTTTAGTAATTATAAAACATGTAAGACACTAAAAACCTTGAATGAAAGGTGATCACGACTTCTACAACAAACAAGGATTCGTTTCATTAATGCTAGATAATTAACATGAAGATATCTATTCTGTAAAGAAAATTAAAAATATGTGAAAAGAATAGATTTGATACACAAATGCAGCAAATTTTATTCATACTTCCTTTGTTTATGAAAACATATTTCCAAAAAATCGTTTTACTACGAATTGTGATTATCTGTTGTTTTAGATAGGAATTTTGTGTCAATAAGCTTTAAAAATATCTCGTATCACTAACACAGGGTACATTTGTGTATGGACTAATGTCCTCATTACATAATCTACAAATATAAAAACTGATAATGACTAGGATATCTGCTACTAATATACAAAGTACACTTTTACTTACCGTATTGAATCTAAAAACAAATGATAAAACAAAATAATAATAATAATAACAATAATAACATGAGTTATTAATATTATAATGATAATAATAATAATAATAATTATTATTATTATTATTATTATCATTATTATTATTAATTATTATTATTATTATTATTATTATTATTATTATTATTATTATTATTATTATTATTATTATTATTATTATTATTATTATTATTATTATTATTATTATTATTATATTATTATTATTATTATTTCATTAATATGATTATTATTATTAGACTGTTAGCAATATAACACAATTTAGACAAATAAAAACAAATCAAGTGAAAGCTACGCGACACCTATTAAAGTAATCGATGATATTACGTTGCCCAAGAAAAGTGAGCAGCAAAAATTCAAAGGTAATGATAATCAATCATTTAATTCCTCTTTAAATGTGTATTCTTTATTTGCGGTTTAGAAAGTGTTGTTTCACAACAATACCGGTATTAATGAATGATTATTGCATTGACATAATTATTAAAAAGGAAAGTTCCAATGATTTATATGTCGGCAAAATTCTGTCATATCATTTTTTTCAAACCATAAGAGTACAGCGTCGGTGAATTTGTAAAGAGAAAAAAAAAATCTAAGTTTTTAAGGAACGTTGAAGCA
>CM034352.1:537035-583315 GCA_019925275.1 Mytilus edulis
GAACAGTACAGACTAAAGTAAAGTAAGTAAAGTGTATAACTTTCTAAATATATTTTCATCATAAAAAGTATTCATGTCTAACAAAACAATTCAATGTACTGAATTCAGTGGTGTAATTATTATTTTCCTAGCTTCGATGTACGATCTATTAAATGAAAAGGCGGGTTACTCATCAATAAATTTATACACAATGTACACACATAAAATGTACACAAAATGACACATTGGTTAAATTTACTTGCATTCAATATTTTGAACATCGAAGAAAGAAAGGCATTATGTTTGTTAACTATATTGATATCATTATGTGAAAAATCTACACGAAAATCTGTATTTTGGTGACATAAATCAATCTTAATTTAAAACCTGGTCTGTTAATGGGTCGGATGTATAAAACCCGGTCTGTTAATTGGTCTGTTAAGAGTTATGAATGGTAATAAAAGTATAATTGTATTGCTATATGGGGTGTTATCGGATCAAATGAGTAGGCTCAAGACGAGCGGCTAAAATATACGAAAACAACACATAAGCAATGAAACATTACATATACGGAAACAACACATTAAGGTAGCACTACAGTCAGAATTTTCTGACTTCAATCAACAGTCTTTAAAGATTAATTTCTCTAAAACTACTCGATGGATTGTTAAAATTTTTAACTCATTTTAAAGCTGAAATATAACTCTTTCTTAATCTATTTAAAAATTTATTTTTGGTTTGATTAATCTCAAAATATAGCTCATTAATTGCCAAAAAAGTCGTCTTCCAACTTGGATCAAAATGGCACATTCATGTCAAATGGCAGTAAAAATTTGTTTTCATCCCTTTAATCAACCATATACAATCTCCAAAACCGTGTCTTAGATTTTTGATATATGCCTCCAGTAAGAAGATATATTGATTTAACTGCTGGGTTCCAAACCTCATTTCACCTTTCATCTTTGGAGACCTATAAATTCATTTAGAAGCATATTATCCAAAAACTGGGACACGGTATTGTAGAAAATACACCCATTAATCATTTATATCAAATTCGGGCCAAAGGGGGTACCCATAAAGATTCTATTTTCATTTTTTATTACAATTCTCATGAAAAATTGTTCTGAGAAATGACCTAAAAACTGAATTTCCCCCTTAACACCTCTATAAAGTCAAAATAAATACACAAATTCCACTGGGAACACTCCAGGAGTGTTCTGATACCATTACTATATCAATAGAACCACACACTTTTTGTCTTTGATGCTCTAATGCTGTAAATTTTGCATTATATGTGAACTGTCCAACACTAACTTGGCATTTGGCGGGAGTTTGACGTCGAAGATTTGACCAACATCTATAAAGTAGTAATTAAATATAGACAAAGCTCCGCCTCTTTCCAGACAGTCTAAGATAAGAGAATAACATGATTGACCAGCTGTATATAAGCAATGTTTAACATCATTATTCTCTCTATATAAGAATAATTTTCATTTGAATTTTAAAAAAGAAATAAACTTTGTCTGAAATAAGCTAGAACATTAAGAGAAGTGTGCATAAAAAACATGTTCATAAAAAGATAAAGAATTGGACCATCCTCTTCTTGAAAATACACTTTTCCTCAGATTTTTTTTAATTTAATGGAACTGAAAAATTACACTTAAACTGAAAATTAGTTAAAATGCATAAAACTGTATTCAAATGAAGAAGACCCAGGGAATAAATTTACACCGGCAGTCAGAGGCTTTTAATACTTTCCCACTCTTATCCATATTATTTTATTTTTATTTTTGGTAGATTTTTTCCCCTTAGATTTTTCTTTTTCTCTGTTCACTTCCCTGTTATATAAATTATTTTTGTTGCAAAACAATGAGATAAGACTACAATATTTCTCTTGTGGTCAGGGATTAACAGCAGGACACTGGCATCAACAGATGATTGACATATGAGCCCCTCCCAAATGCCTATATATTTAGATTAATTACCATGTGCTTTTATTTACATAAGTCAATTATCAATTTACTCCCTGTTGCAATAAGATTATGACTTTGGGATTTTTACATACTGTGCAGAATAGTACTAACTTCAAAATGATGTGATAAAAAAAATATCTTCAAAAAATCATTGTTAGACTGTAGTGCTACCTTAAATTGAAAATTGATAAAAATGGTTTCAAAAAGTGTTATATTAAAGTAATATTAATGTCATCCAAGAATGATCGCATATATATATCATGTTGATTCTGTTTAATTGTCATGAATGACACAAATTTGTCATCTACATTGGTTACCAGTATATATGCGCCAGTATGGTGGCAGTGAAATTTTCTTGTTAAAAAATTTCTTGAAAAAGTTAAATTAATTGGATTTATACAGCATTATTATGATTTTGTTGGATGTTCTATCTTGACACAAGTTATGACAAAACGAAGAAGAAACAAGAAACTGAAGCGATCGACACCAGATAAAGGAAATAATTCATCAGAAAATTCTACCTCGGACAGTTCTTTGTTTACAAACAGTACAGTTAAAAGAAAGAGTGACCAAAACAAGGTAGTGTCTACTAAAAATACGTTGAGTACATTTAATAACAGTTCACCAACGAATAGTTACGATCAAATTAATACTATGAATCAAGGTTACAATCAATACACGCCAATTCAGTCCAGTACTCCAAATATGGCATACCCTTTTACGCCTGTACAACAGTTCCAGCAGTACCCACATCCTTTCACAAGCCCGCCTCCCCCTCCAACACCACATCAGCTTCAAAATACGTGTGATATTGAGTTAATGCTTAAAACTTTATGTTGTAAAGTAGACAATATTGAAATCAAACTCAATAAATTGGATTCTATTGAACACAGATTGAATAATTTTGAACAGAAATTCAGCAATGTCGATACCGAAATAATTACATGTAAAGAAAGAATAAGTGTATTGGAACATAGTGCTGCATTTATGTCAGACATTAAAGATGAACACAAATCGATAATAGCTAAAATTCAAACTCTGACAAAAAGTTTTGAAGTATCAAAAACTACCAGTAAATCAGTGAAGGAGAGATTAGCAGGTGTTGAGGCGCAAAACTTGAGTAACAATCTTTTGTTTTTTGCAATTGAAGAAAAAACAGTCAATGTAGAAATGGAGACGAACGGGGCTCAGGGTAATGTAGATGAAGGTAATATCGGAGAAGGAAAGAAAAACATACAAGAAAACTGTTTAGACATAATTTTAGACTTCTGTGAACAAACATTGAAAATTGAAAATGCCAAAGCGAACCTTAAGGTTCCGCTAAAGTCAAATTTCAGTTAAACTTTATTGTCAATTTATTAATTATTTGAGGAATAAAGATTACCATATCATATATCAAAATCTTCGTTGTGGTGTGTAGAATACATATATAACAAAATTAAACACTTCAGCATGTATATAAGTCTAATAAGTCATTCAGAATAGAGGCACACTTTGAATAAATCCACAGCATTTCCATGTACACAAAATTCTGAAAAATATGAAAAAAAATATAGAGAATAGGAATTTCTAGTACAAGCTATTATTTATTTTGAATAAAATGCAACCATAAAAGCATGTTTGGCCATTAAAACTTTTCTTTCATAAAATAAAATAGTCGGCCATATTGGATAAAGAACTACTTTTTTGTGAAAAGTATGGAGGACCATATTGTGAAAACTAGTATATTAATATAAATGTTTTAGAAATAAAATTAACACACTATACAAACATTGATGTAAATAGAAATAGGAAGATGTTTATTCAAAATTATATGTTTCAAAGACTTCAGTGCTTTTAAAATTTTAAACCAGCTTTTTGAAAAAAAGGGGGGAGTTATGTTACATATATATATATAAGAACCTCATCTACACAGAATAAAAAAAATACTTTGTTATCATGGGCACATTAAATTAATTACAGCTTCATAGATTTTAGCTAGGAAAGATAGGTATTTTGCTATTTTCCTCACCAGTACTGCACTATGTCCACCCTTGGTCCCTTCATGTATTCCAACATTTTAAGTCAGATTGAAGAAATAATTCAGCATATATACTAGAGTATATTGTTTTGTATGAACCTTTTTTTGCTTCAAGGTTTTGTACCTGATATTTAAAGCTAAAATCACAAAAAAAAAAGGTTCCAAATGGCTAAAGATATATATTTTTCCCAGGTTGGTGTTCTTTTTTATAGATTGTATATTTACCTAGTTCTGGGCAGAGTATCTATAAGTGACGTATTGCCTCCAACAAGTGCTACCAAAAAAGAATTTCTTTTCATCTGAGAATTCCAGCTTCCTGAAAGTTTCAAAGACTATTCAGATTAAGAAACAAAAAAGTTTTAATACATATATAATTAATTAGCACGTTTAAGTTATATTCTTAGACATTTATATAATTTTAATTCAGTAACTGTATCAGTTTATTTGCACAATCTGATCCACACCTAAACAGATATGGGTGAAGGAATCAAGACATTACCAACTCCAAAAATGAAATACAAAAAATAAATTCAGAGCTAACTTCAACAGAAGATATATTTCTGATCTGTTTAAGTGACCTACAAGATCACCTCTTCAACATATGGGTACAGGGCCGTAAATTACATGGAGGCATGAAGGCAGTTGCCTCCTATTGCGGGCTGACCCCCAAAAAAATACCTGATGACTTGCCACAAGAAGTTCACAGATGGAAAACTTTTACATCGATTAAGGAGATTGGGTCAAAATGTACAATAGAGCAAGCAATCAAACACACGCAGTTTGACCAAAATATAAGGCACATACTACTGCTTCTGTTAGCCTTGCCAGTTGGGTCTTGCAGTTGTGAAAGATCGTTTTCTGCGCTACGGCGCCTCAAAACATGGAATAGGTCAACAATGACGGAAAACAGATTGTGTGGTCTTGCTATGCTATACATACATAGAAGTGACAATGTTGGCAATATTGAAGGTATAGAAGTGCTCAAGAGATGGGATTCATCCGGTCACAGAAAAATCGCCTTGGCATTTGATAAAGCTTAACCAAATTAAACTTTCAGTATAAACAAACAGTTTGACTTTATATTAATTTGAATTTTATGATCAAAATTATGAGTAATAAATTACATGTGAATTTTCAGTTTAAGGTTTGTAAATTGTGTCTGTGAAGCGAAGTTAAAATACCTTGATTTGAACAGACAAAAAAAGCAGGATAAACCACAAAAAATGCTCAAATTGGCAATGTCAGGGAGTCTTTCATTTTAAGTTTGCAAATTGTTTCACTAAAATTCAGTAAAAATGGCTTGTGCAGTCATAAAGCAGTATAAAGCATAAAAAAATATTACTTTACACCTAATCTTACTCTGAATTATAAAATTGAGAATGAAAATGGGGAATGGGTCAAAGAGACAACAACCCAACCATAGAGCAGACAACTGTATTCAATATTTTTAGGCGCTTAATTATTGAAATGTAACAAAATTCTAACAAGTGGTGGATTCTGGGGAGGTACATTGCATACAGGGAATAAACCCGAAAAAAAATCTTTTTTTGTCTAAAAAGGGTCCAAATTTTTTTTTACCTCGCTCCGCTCGGCAACAATTTACGGCCCTGGGGTATCTTTATACACAATAACCAAGTATAATCAACAGTCTTTATGTCAACATCATACTGAAATGAAAGAAACATACGACTTTGTCAGCTAAATTTTGCTAATATCACGATTTATTCTGTGCCCACACAAATTGAAGGTACCTTTTTTTTTTTTTTATTTAACAAACTATAAAGGTCATGTGTTTCTCTGACTGTGTGACTGTTTATGAAGTGTATTGATTGATAATTGCGTCTTAGATGCACGATTTTTTTTATTCGTTGTCAGTGGCTTCGATCTAGCTGTCAGTAACGGCTTCTACTTTCGGATCAGTATTTAGTGTCTTTTTAGTTGTTGGGATGTACAATTAAACTCCCACATCCTCTTTGTGTTTTTGTTGGATGTATTTCTATTTGTATCCATCTGATGAGCTAAGCTTTTTTCTACTGATTTTTATAGTTCATTCTTATGTTGTACTGTTACACCACTGTCTCAGGTTAGGGAGAGTGTTGAGATCCAGCTAACATGTTTAACCCAGCTGCATTCTGTATGTATGTGTCTACCAAGTCAGAAGCCTGTAATTCAGCATGTTCAGTGGTTGTCTTTTGTTTTAATGTGTGACATATTTGTTTTTCCTTCAATTTTGTACATAAATAAGGCCATTAGTCTTCTCATTTTATTTGTTTTAAATTTGTCAGTTCAGGGCCTCTTAAAGCTGAGTATGCAGTATGGGCTTTGTTCATTGTTGAAGGCTGTATGGTCATATATAGTTGTTAATTTCTGTGTCATTTGGTCATTTGTTGAGTGTTGTCTCATTGACAATCATACTACATTTTCTTTTTATATATAACTACAAAGCTAATCATGAACATTGTTCAATAATTGGAACTTAAAAAAATTACAAACTTACTATTTCAAAGTTATCATTTAACAATATCTGTAATAGTTCACGGTCACTTGCTCTTGGACAAAAGACATTATTTTGAAAAGCAGAAAACAAAATGTCAGCTGAAAAATAATAAATAAAAACAGTCATATCTCAGGAATACACATTATAAGATAGACAATAGTCCTTTAAAAAAATTAAATTAAATTTATATACATTATATTGAACATGATAAGCTCTTGATTTTTTTTTTTATTGAATTCTCTTCTTTTTCACATCTGTAATTCACAACAACTAATACAGTACCTAAAACAAAGATGACTGTGATTTAACATGAAGATGATTTCCTTACATTATGTTTTGAATTTGCCTATGGACATAATTATTCAATTTCCAAGGACCATAACTCTGTAGCTGGAAATCATTACCCGAAGGTATGTTTTATTTAATAAAGGAACATAACTCCATGAAATGGTGTTTGTGTAATTTGCAGCTTGCATTTTTTATTTAATACAATAAAATAAGGTTAATCTACGTACCTCAAATGTGTATAATGATTGATTTTTTTTATTGCAATGCAGATCATTGGTCGTAAACTGTAAATGAAATTCCTCAGTCAACAATAAGGTGAAACTGATTGTGATACAATAATTGCAATTTTATCACAATGTCTATAATAATCCAAGTGTTCATCAAATATAACAGCCTTCATTATACACTTATTTCAGATTTAAAAGTTGAAAACAGATAGGTAATTCCAAATCCATCTCACAGGAAATCATAATCAGTCATGTCAGTACAACCTTCAAATAAAATATTGAAATATATGAAATATTTGAAATAATTGCATTGCATTATCAAAAATATATGTTGAAGTTCATTTGAAACATTCAAATTGCAATTTGATGAGACAAAATTTACCATCTATAATAAACAGGTATTGAAATTTTTATCATGGTATCTTCTTTATGATATCCTAAATAAAAGTAACGAATATCTATAATAGTTTATTTCATAATATAAATGACTGATAATGTAGAACTAGAAAATATATTATGAAAGAATCAAATCTTGCTCTCCGAATTTTTGGATGACCATCCGTACTACATGAAATGAAATAAGAATGTGCCTTAAAGATTCTAATGCCCCTGCTGTGTTACTTTAAAACTGTTCTTGGGATATTTCTAAAAGTCAAACATGATATGTGTTTTATGGTTATTGTCGCATTTTTTGTAAAATGTTCATAATATTGGGTTCAAACAAAGTAAAGTTTATATACAGCTGAAACTAATTTCAAGTCCTACAAAGTGTGGTACAGACAGACGGACAAAGGTAAAACATAAATCTCTGCAAGCAAAACAGTGGGGCATAGTAAAAACACTTGATGTCAGCAATATTTCATTATTTTAAATCAAAAAGAAGATAAACATCAGGAGGATATAAATCCTCCATTGTGTACATGCAATGTGCATATACAAAGAAGTCATACACTAGTTTTCCAGATATATAAAGAAATTTCTTATGTACAGAGTTTTCCTTACTTTATAGTTGGCGGCTTTAAGGCTTAAAAAATTATACTTCCTTAAGAAATTTATAAATGATGTGCTACAAACAGAAAATAGCTCACCCTTATTTCAATAATGGCGAGATAAAAATGTGCATACCTAGCATGTATCATAAGTCACAAAATTGAACAGAACCAGAATGATAATCTGCAACTAAATGGTCAATTTCATAAACATCATCATCTCCATCAAACAACACTTCATAGACTGCATTCAATTTTCCATCTGTCCCTTTAAGTAATGAAACAACTGTTCCTTTATACCATTCCTTATGGTTTGCATCCTCGTCAATTATCCACTGTTGTTTAATGCTACGTCCAACAAATTTGGTCTGTTTCTGCCTTCCTCTCCTAAATAAAAAATCACTAACTAAATTAAAACAACAAGTTACTTAGATGTGCTTTTAATATATATCTATTTTTAAAAAAGGTATACATGTACATTGTATGTCTTGTATTAGATATTTAGATGCAATACATATCTCATCTATATAGTAAGAGAGATGTACTATATAGTGTAAACGTACTAATGACTTACATAATACAAATGTGTTTTTCGTTTTGTACATGTGGTGTACAAGACAATCACATGATCATTTCCCAACATGATTTTGGGTTTTAACTATATATATATATATATATATATATATAATTATGTTTATATTGAAATGGCATAAATTAATTAATATTTATATGAATATGGCTAAATGTACATCTTTAATGTACATTGTACCACTTTTTAATAATGATTATATTGGAAATTTTTTTAATAAAACAACAATTGTCAAATATCTTATTCTTGTCAAAGAAACGCACCAATCTTCCGTGTTTGTTTACTTGGGTTTAAGAACAAGAGGTGTTATGTTCTCTACTATTGGATCATGTACCTTTTTTAACAAAATGTAACTTTTGGATGATGTATTTTTCTCAGTAAAATGTAACTGCTATCTCAAAATTAATCTATATGTATTGTGAACACAACTATTGAAACAGCTTTGACATTTGGTAAGATGTATTGGTATGATATGCATATGTGCATACTTCAATAACATTTTGAAATCAAAATCATGAAATTTTGTAGGATTTAAGGGAAACTAGATATAATATAATATTACATACGTTAGCCTATTTTGTGCAGGTTCTTGAGCTTGAGTGTTGGCTGTTTCAGAGTCTGATGAAGTGTCTGGTCTTGGAATCTGTTTTTTCGTCTTTCTTCTATTCGTTGAAGCTGATGTTATCTTTCTCTTTCTTTTTATACTGGTTTTGGAATCAACGAACTGAAATTATAAAAGTTGTATTATAAGAATATTCCATTAGTATACTCAGTGTTTCATACCAGCACCACACACAATGATAATGTCAATATAATTGGTTGTGAATAATAAAAATAAAAGCTGTATGATTGTCAAATTTGGTTTGTTGCATAGTGAAAATCTTTACAATATAATAGACACCCCTTTTGATAAAAAAAAATGTTTCCCTTTCATCCTGAGATCTGTAAAATACAGTGAACTTGTGTGTTTATACCACTATTTTAATTAATAGGCAAACAATGTGATTTTTTTGAAAAATCTTTTCTAGTAGGCTTTTTTTTGGCGTTAAAACTTTTAGAGTTGTGAGGCAGCTATATTTTTGGGCTCTTACACATCAAGGTTAATATATGTTGAAAATAATTAAGGAGTATAGAAAAATTATACAACCTATTTCACCTCCTCTCATAATACATGTAATATGATTTTTTTTAAAATACAAATATAATTATATATATATGTTTTCAATTATAATCATGATAATTGAGACTGTATTGAATTACCAACTATAATGAATATTGGAAGATCATGCAAATGACAGAGGCTGACAATTATATACAATACCTGTATACATGTAAGATAATTGGAAGATGTTTCTTCTCAATACATGCATGACAGAAAATGACAAAGGCTGGCAATTATATACAATACCTGTATACATGTAAGATAATTGGAAGATGTTTCTTCTCAATACATACATGACAGAAAATGACATAAGCTGACAATTGTATACAATACCTGTATAAGATAATTGGAAGATGTTTCTTATTAAAAAATACAATACCCTGATAAGTTCATTAAATCAAAATTTTAATGTTGTTTGGTAAACAACTGAATTTTAAACAAGGCTGTTTTTGGATTGATTTCAAACTTAATATTGAACTCACCCATATTCCAGGTTCTCGAATGCCTGGGCTCTTTCCTTCTCGTGGTGAGGCAAGTTCAGGTAAAAGTGCCTTAGTGAAGAAAGCTTTGAGTTTTGGTAGTAGAGTGTTCTCCCAAAGGTCAACATCTCGATAAATTCTCTGTATAAACATCTGATATGGATTCAGTGTACGCACAACAAAGTCTATCCATGGTTTGTGACAAACATTCAGAAGGCCATGGCATTGGAAAAAATAAGGGTGATTTTCCTTCAATTTCAAATTTCCATTGATAGTAATCAGGCAGAAATTGTTTGAATTAGCAGCTTCAAAAAGGTTAATTGGTTTTGAATGCAAAAGGTTTTTTATTTCAATAAGTCCAGTGCCGTCAGTTGATGATGTAACAATCCCGTCTGGACTAGCAGCTAAAAATTTGTTGGTTGGGTGAATAACAAGACCGGTTTTATTCACATAGATATTCTCATTATCTTCTGCTTTCTTAAGCTTATATTCCTCTATGGTGGTATCTTCTTGTAGAATGCCATTTCGTGTATGTCTATTTCCTTTAAATTGGGAGTACAGTAAATTACGGACAAATTTATTTATAGGTAAAGATGGGTTTCGTCTAATGATGGAGCCAAAGTTTGAAGCAGTTATTCTTTTATGACGTTCAGAATGCCAAAGACCAGATTGAGACTGTTGAACTGTTGAAAGTGTAATGTGTTTACATTGATCTGCCGAAAGATTGATGTGTGTATCCAAAAAATCATTCTGAAGTTTTTCAAGTGCTGTGGTAGATACATCAGTAGTAACCTCAATGGCATCTGTACCATACGATTGTCTAGCTTTCCTTGTAGTGCAGCCTTTCAGAGATGAGATTTTTCGTTTCCACCTTTTTTGTTTGACATCTGGCTTTGATTTGTGACGAATGGAATTTTTTAGCATCTGTTCGTTACGTTTGTACCTAGCTGTAAAATGTTTTCCTGGTTCTGTTGCTGTACAAGTTTCCCAAGCCTGACATGACCACTGCGGACCTAAATTCATGCGAAGAGCTCCTCCATAGCATCTTGCATGCCATGACCCACGGTTACAAAGGTTATAGACCTTTCCTCCATCAAATTTGGTTCGGATGTGCATCCAACTCTCTGCCAGGTTAGTTGTACTGTTGCTGATAAGGCGGTCAGATTTCTCAGCTATTCTGTTAAGCAAGGTCAAGACATCCTTAATTATATGTTGTTCTACATTACTGTACTGTATGGTTGTACCAAGTCTGGACTCTTCCTGGGATGCCAAGGACGATCCTTCTGACCAGAAATCTATCTGACAATCTAAAAGATCTGGTTCATCAGAGTTTTTTATTATGGTGGGTGAAGATGCTGTTGAATGATCAGAGTTTGATGAAGTACATGTATGAATATCAGATGATGTATCTGTTTGTTGGGTTTTAGCGCGGCAGAAGTCAGAACAGTGATCATGTTGACCAAAAACATGATTGACTGAGTTTATGATGTCATGGCGAAGTCGTTTAATTGCTGTTGATACATCTACTGTTTGTTCATTTAGTTCTTTTGACCTAAAGCGGATGGCACATCTTAATGCACTAACCAGGCGCACTCGCGTTGTTTTAGACAAATGATGTCTCCCTTTGTACAGTGGGTTTTCAGTAACCATCTTCTCCAAGTTGGACCGATAACATTTACATATATGGTTGGCGCATTCCTCCTTAGTTACCTGTCTTCCCCACCCTGGCACTCCTTCCCTGATAGTTGCAAAAACAGAAGAGTCCCCATCGCCTACCACTCTCATGTACCGCAAACCATGTTTTTCTTCTGCCTGTTTAAACCCTTCTAAAATAATGTCACTTTCCATGGACTGGCTGTCTTTGTCCCAATTCTTAAAGCATGTGTGGGGTTTATTGTCATTCTGACCACAAATATAGCAGTATTTATTACGAACACCTATGTGTAGCAGTTTCTTAGTTTCTTTCCCAATTATTATAGCAACCCCACCTGCAGCGTTATAGGAATGCTTATGAGTCCTCTTTGACCAACCTCCATCTACTATTACTGTAATAGCAGGAACCTCATGATGGTAATCATTCCTGTCAATTGCCAAACGTCTTTCTTCTTGACCTGCTAGCATCATCTCCCGTTCTAATATAGAGTGCCACCATTTTCCAATGTCAGTTTCAATTGATGTAAAAGTTGGCTGAGACAAACCAGGTGAATTCAATGTGGCCATTAGTTCATTCAGATGTGCTGGGCCATTGCCAGTGACCATACTACCCCAAACGGCACGCACATTGACATCGTAACGTTTTGAACCAGGGACCTTGGGACTCGTATCAAATTTAAATTTCTTGAAACACCCTTGGCACTCTGCCATCATCACACTGGCTAAACCTAAAGATCTCACCTCTGTCTGTAGCTTGATAGGAGTTTTCCCTTCAGACGAAACCTTCATTGCCTCTACACATAAACATACATGCATTGTTATTTCAGATACATGTGATTGCAAACAGTCTAAGTTCATCATTCTGTAACCTTTTGGACTGAGGTCTTTAACTTTGAGTATCCTCATTCTGAAGTTATCACCATAGGAAAATGCGGTATAAATAGAGGTGTTTGACATATGTTTTTTCAAAGTAGTGCCATAGAAATTATGTATTTTCTTTATCTTTATCTTCAAAATGTCTTTTTTGATGTTTCTAGATTTTTTTTTAATTCTGTAAATAGGTCTCCCTAAATGCCTCCCTCTCCTTACTCTGCTATGCCTACCCAGGCTTCTACCAAACACTCTGTTCTTTTTAATTTTACTGCCCATAATAAATTCTTCTTTGATATTGTCAACACATGTAGTGGCTTCCTTTTGTCAACCTTGCTTTCCATACACGTTTTTTAACATTTTAAAATATAACTTTATTTTCACTTACCTTGGTTGCAATGTGTTTCTTACCCATATTTTTACCATTCATATTTCCATAATTTAAATAATTATTTAATTTAAAGTAATACAAACTCACCAAAATGACACACGTGTAAACATGTCTGTTTGGTCTACATTGTATTTATTTTCCCGTTAAGGACTTAACTGTGATATCTGATGATTGTTTTTTAGAGATATATATGTACTAAAAAAGTATTTGAATATATAGGATCAATTCCTTACCAATCAAAGTTCACCGATTAGACAATAAACTGATATTTTCCCAATGTTTACTTCACTTGATCAAAAGATCAACCGTAGTTCTTCAAACCGGAAGTGATTTCTCTCATATAGTTATTTCTTTCGCATCAAAATTTAATGATTAAATCGATTGTTTAATGTCCAAAAACTTTTTTCACCCGAAATATATAATAAAAAATATCAGTACACTCATTCAATTTAAAAAAAATGCTATTTTTGTTATATTCGAAAGTGCGGTGTGATATCAGATCATGAACTTCTACTTTCGTTTTCAGAAGGATCAACGAACACCCAATTCAACAGTTTATTTTATTGTGTAAATGGTAAAAAATGTTTTTAAATTACAGCTAAATATTCTCATACACATATGAATTTGCAAGTCACAAAGTGTCAAGGGAGATCAAGCAAATTAAACAGTTGTAAATAGTAAAAAATCAATCATACAACAACATTGTAAAAATGGCGGCTATCCAACAGCGTGGGACACTCTGTTATTCTTAACTTAATAGAAAGACAGATGACTTTTAGCAAGTTTTAGGTATAGCTCGACCTGCATTGAAACATAAAGAATACTCGGTGCCAATTTTGGGTGATATAACATTGATTTAAGAATGTTCTATTTTTTGAAAAAATGTGTGTTGTGAAGAGGGTACAAGTCAAATCGGCACCTGGTCAAATCGGCACCCATAGAAAAAGTCAAATCGGCACCTGGTTAAATCGGCATCTAGTCAAATCGGCACCTATTTAAAGTCAATTCGGCATCCAATAATATTTGATATAATATATGGGACTGGGACTAAATATTATGCTAAGTTAGTAATTTAAGTATACTAGGGTGCTATAAACAGTTTCGTATAAAAAACTAGGGGTTATTCCCCGACTAAAAATAGACTTGGAGGGAAGTCCCTTTTTATCAACATAATTGGTAAAAAAGTATCATGTTTTTAATATTTGATTGTAAAAATAAGTTAATTAGCTTCAATTAAAACAGGTTGATTGATTAAAATAATTTTTAAAAATTAGATTAAATACACATGTTTTAAGGGGAGACAAACTGTAAACATCCTGTTTTTTTGGCAGTGAAAAGTGCAACACTTATTTGCACCCACTGTAGCTCTTTTCGGAGCAGGCGAACGTAGTCTGAAGCATAAATTTTTAGAAAGACCAGGTAAAAACCTATGAAATTCATACAGTTTTGAATATGAAAAATGTGCATGTATCATGTCTGCATGGGTGTGCACATGGCCTGATTTCATGTTTTTTATGCATAGATTAGGCAATGTTTTTCCCATTTTCTCTGGATAAAACTTTTTGGTACTATCAAGGATTTGTATCGTAAGAATGTTAAGAAGAAAAGTCTAGGCACAAGGATTCAAGTCCCCAAAAAGTCTAAGCAGTTGTGTGCAAACAGCAGTTGGCCATTCATGCACTAATCATGTGGACTAACATATATACATGATGTATATGGCATGCCTTCAAATAGAAATAGAAATACTAGTGTACAACTGAATGCCACTTTTGACCAGAACGTTCCTCTGAATATCATTTATGGAGGATATACCAACAATATTTCATTGGATCATTAACATTTAATCTCTTCTACCTAAACTTGAAAGCTACGCTTTGTGTGTAGGGAACTTTGATAGTGACTTGATAGATGATCATGTGATACCCGGGTTTAATTGGATTATTTCTATATTTAATATAAAAATAAATCATAAACATCTTCTTTTAAATTCCATTACATGCCAGATTCATTTAATACTTCAAATCTGCTTGGTGTTGAGTGTATATTGACGATGTACATGTATGTGTAGTAAAATAAGCAAGGAGACATGGGATATGATTGAAATGAGACAACTATCCATTCAATATCAAATGAAGATTTTAAAAACTTGTCTACATGTACAATGATTGAATCAATGAATGTATGTCAATCACCATCAACAAAACCCATGCAGCATAGCAGGTCGATAAATATTATCACATGAAACCAACAGCCCATACATAATACATGCACAAAAAATTGTTTTTATACCAAATTTGAAGTTAAGACATAAGAGTTAAGAGATGCGGGATGTGGTATGATTGCCAATGGAATGAGACCGCTCAGTTCACCAAAGAAACAAATGATGTTGATGTAAGCAATTATTCAATCTATTGTTATTTCTTATCTTGATAGACAAAAATTGTTTTACATGTACATGTATTATACAGTATATTCGTAATTGTGAGCTATAAAATCAATACATGTACAAGGCAAAATTGTACAAAAAGTATCTTCTGTTAGACAATAACCATTTATAGTTATCATGTACGTCTTAACAAAGACATTTATTGTAAAAATAGTTTTTATACCAAATTTGAAGTTAAGACCTAAGAGTAAAGAGATGTGGTATGATTGTCAATCGAATGAGACAGCTCAGTTCACCAAAGTTCAAATGATGTTGAAATACCGGTAAGCAATTATTCAATCTTTCCTTGATAGACAAAAGTCAGTGTTGTACATGCATATTAGTAACTGTGCGCTATAAAGTCAATACAAGGCAAAATTGTACAAAAAGTATCTTCTGTTAGACAAGAAACATTTTAGTTATGTTTACAAAGACATTTATTGATAAATATCTATATACACTACAGTTTAGACCTACCAAGCATGAAAGTTACAAACAGAAAAGTATTACTTTTGTTTTAATACTTGATGTAAACTGCTGTTGCGTACCTCATATGAAAGTGTACCAATGTACAATCAGAAAAAGATAGTCTTCTTTGATATATGACAAGTAGCTCTTTTCAAGTTAATTTCTGTATTATACGTGAATAATACATAACCAGGAATAATTCCATGACTGACTACTTGAGAGGCCGTTATACATCTGGGAACAGTATATCTAGTTAATATATATGTTCCTGTATACATGTATGACATGTATGACAGAGAGCTGACACTATAAAATTGCCCTATCAAATTCATGCACAAATTGATGAAAGTGCTCTGATAAGAAACAAAAGTGCATTTAAAGATGTAATGTTATTAGTACAATTAAAAAATTTTGCTTGCATTGATAATTTATAACACACTGGCTAACGTTTCTTTTATGCCTATATATGTTTATGATGATTGAAACCTGCTACAGTAACATGCAGAGGCAGTTTTATAGGGTTTACCAGTGGGCTCCCTCTGTAACAGTACTTGTTCCAAACTTATGATAATGACTAGGCCACTATGTATATAAAACGCAATGCAGTAATTCGTCCTGAAATGTGTTGTCAGTTCTTTTTTGCCACAAAAAAATGTTTTGCACCTGTTTCCCCGAGATTGAAAGTTTTTGAAAGAGTTTCCGAAGATGCAAATTCGCATATAACTATAATGACATAATTAACAAGAATAAGATTTTTTTAAATTTCTTTGACAATTGACTGAAAATAAAAAATTACAGAAGTTAATTAACATTTTTACAAACACATTGTCGATATTGTCAACTGCCGTTATTCACATTGCATTACAATGTCCATCAAATAAAACAGTTACATGTTAAATTATGCTTTTTCGTCAATTGAAACTTGAGTGAAAATCAATAGTTATTACGTTTAAGAATGAATAAAGTCCTTAACCATTACAACATTGTCTATACGTGACAAAAATAAGAACGCAACTCGATGCATGTGTACAAAAAATCACGTTCCGATATCGTAAGTGACGAGTAGTAGTAGTAGTAATAGTGGCGAGTACCGAAGTCTCGCCGCGGAAGAGATTACGATAAACCGCGAGATTCCAATCCTTCTTACTATACAAATCCTTGGTACTATTAAAAGTACAATTTATTTTTATTTCATTATAAACTAGAGAAAATTCTGATTCTAATGATATCTAGTTTTATACAAGTATCTTCATTAACATTAACACCACTAAGGATCAATTATAGATGGTCCCTCAAAATATGACGTCATAGAAAAAAACTGTTGATTGCACCCCTAGCATAATAGTCCCAAATATATATAGATATTTCTAAAAATGTATAAATTCGATCATGATTTATTTTGTTAAAAAGCATCAAGCTGTAAAAATACAAAAGTTGATCATTTAAAGTTTTCTCAACATTATGTGACTGATGTTTTCATGGTTTTGATAAATTTTCTTTTCAATTAATAAATAACTTTAATCAAGTACATAGTGAAAACACAATGTCACAGCAGCTTTTGTTTCGCATATTTCTGTCATATTTTCACAACTATATGATATAATCTAATAACGAGAATTAATACACAAACATGATTAGACTGGCCACAAAAAGACTTTTTATGGATATATGTGGTATCAGGAGAAATTAAAATTCGAATGTAAACTATTCAGGTATCCTCATTTCCATTGTGAGGACAAGGATAATAGCACGAAATGTTAGGTTAAAGTATATAAATTTGAATTTAAAGATTGAACTAGAACATTTTTAAAGATAAACTTGTATCACCTGGTGTAAGAAAATGTGTGTCAAAAAACTTATAACTTGTACAAAAACCCTGTACAAATTATAAATTGTACAAAGTTTTATTTTGTACACATATATTAAACAAATTTAACATGGGTGCCGAATTGACTACATCAAGTGCCGATTTAACCAGGTGCCAATTTGACTAGGTGCCGATTTGACTATACTGGGTGCCGATTTGATCAAGTGCCAATTTAACCAGGTGCCGATTTGACTAGAATTCTTGTGAAGATGCATTTTCAACTTTTAACATTGGAATAGTGTATTTAATTTTAAGGTTTGATACAAGCCCTGCATGGTCCCACAAATAATGGTAAAATTTTTATAATTTGACAAAATTTCACCCCTCAGTAATTTGTTTTAGGTACAAAACATGTACATTTGGTAATTGCACCACCAGATTGAAATTTTGACTTTAGCGGAACATTAGAAAAAGCGTACAGACTGGGTAAAAAAAAAGTCGGAGAAAGTAGACCTAGGCCAATAGTGGTAAAATTTTCTAAGTACAGTGACCGCGAGATGGTACGAAAGTCGTCAAAAAGACTAAAGGGGTCAGATTTCGGAATTAGTCCACAATATCCACAAGAAGTGTTAGCCAAACGAAAAAAGTTAATACCGGTAATGTTGGAAAAACGAAAGGAAAAGAAGACTGCGTACTTGGTTGGGACAAGTTATTCGTTGAGGGAGTTTTATACGATGAATAGGAATTAGCGGGGGATGATACAAATATAAACAGAAAAGAAACCGTTAAATATTCATTGAAAGTATGTTCTTGGAACATCTCTAAAGGTTTGATAAGAAAATTAGCCGACGCCGAATTTCAACATGAAATTGCTGATTATGACATATTATGTTTTAACGAATGTTGGGTTAAATGTCCAAAAGAATTTGAGATAGCAGGTTACGAAAAAAATTATGTGAAAAGGAAGAAATGTAATGGAGGCGGTGTTATTGTTTTTCATAAAAAGTGGTTAAATTCGTATCTTGAGGTCTTAAAATGTTGTGCAGACAGTATGATATGGTTGAAAATAAGCAATAGTATAATGTCTGATTGTAAAGATTTATATTTATGTGCTATATATGTACCACCAGATAAAAATATATTTTACCGCAAATATGACTGTGACGTATTTGAAGTTTTACAGGAACATATAGAGCATTATGGTGCATTAGGTAACATTGCTATAATTGGTGACCTGAATGGACGAATTGGTAAAGCAAACGACTTTATAGGGCATGATCTGTTGAGTACTCAATTACAAAGTGATATAAGTGGTTTAATTGATTACACACCTGATTCACCTAGTGAACGAACTACGGAGGACATAAAGCCTGCTAACACTTTTGGTCGAAAGATTTTGGACTTGTGTAAATCGTCTGGGGTTAGAGTATGTAATGGACGGTTCGGGAAAAGCAGTGGTAAATTTACATTTCAAAATAAAAATGGTTGTAGCGTTATTGATTATGTGTTATTATCTCATGAATCTTTTTCTATAGTAAATAATTTTATGATTGGTAATTTTAATACATTTTCATGTCATGCTCCTGTAATTATTGATTTCAAACTGAAAGGATTATCATTGACTGATTTTTGTTCATGTAAAATTATAAAATATAATACCTATAACTGGAATGAAGAGTATAAAGATGATATAAAGAGAAACCTTTGTGCAAGTGCAGATAAAATAAGCGATCTTGTGAATAGTATGAATGAAACGGACAATATTGACGATATTGTGGCTGAAACGAACGACATTTTTTTAAACATTACAGAAAAATACACAAAAAGAGAAGTGATAAAAACTGTTAAGTGTGACTATTGTAACGGCAAAAAACGAAATTTAGGAGTAACTGGTTTTAACCGAGATAAGCCGTGGATAAATGACGAATGTAAAGAGTTATACCGGACTTACAAACGAGCATTATCACAGTTTAATTTATGTAGAAGTGAGGAAAATAGACTTTACTCAAACATTTCAAAACAAAGGTTTAAGCGTATGGAAAATACTTTAAAAAGACGTTACAAAACCCAGAGAGGAGATATGTTTAGTTCGATGAGAAGAACCAACCCAAAATACTTTTACAGAAAATTTAGAAGGAAAAGAAAAACACTTAATAGTAATTTAACATTAGATGACTTTGTCACACATTTCAAGAACTTAGTATCGAAAGACAATATTATAGATGGTCAAGTAAATGATGAAAACTATGATGTGGTTTATTCAGAATTAGATCGCCCCTTTACAGAACAAGAAATAGACATATGTGTAAAGAAACTAAAACGTGAAAAAGCACCAGGATATGACAATATTTTAAATGAATTTATTAAAGAATGTAAAACTGTCCTTCTGCCGTTACTATGCAAGCTTTTTAATGTTTTATTATGTACAGGATGGTTCCCAGAAGTATGGGTTACTAGTGTATTAGTACCACTATTCAAGAAGGGCTCGATCAATGATACGGGTAACTATAGAGGAATATCACTGGTTTCTCACGTTGGAAAATTATTCACATCGGTGATACATACTAGATTGATGAAATGGTGTAAAGAAAACAGTATTTTGACAGATGCGCAATTCGGTTTCATTCCAGGATATGGTACAAGGGACGCAATCTTTGCTCTTCATTCTGTTATAGCTAAATCTTTACGCAAAGGAAAACGGTTATATTGTTGCTTTGTTGATTATGTTAAAGCTTTTGATAGCGTTTCACATCTTATTTTATGGCAAAAAATGCTAAAGTGTGGAATAACTGGTAATCTATTGTGTTTAATTAAATCTATGTATTCTAAATTGAAAACATGTGTTAAGTTAGATGGTCAGTTTTCAGAATTTTTCAGTTGTAACGCAGGATTGATGCAAGGGGAGTCATTATCCCCTTTTTTATATTCGCTCTATGTAAATGATATAGAAATAGAATTAATCAAACAGGGTATTGAGCCATATGAAGTCAGAATGTTAAATTTATATTTGTTTATGTACGCAGACGATACAGTTCTTTTTAGTGAAAGTGTTATTGAGTTACAAAAAATGATAGATACTGTGAATGAGTGTTCAACACAGTATGGGTTACATATAAATCTAAGCAAGACAAAAATTGTTATTTTTCGTAATAGAGGTAAAATAAAAGATAACGAAAAATGGTATTTAAATGGTAAAGTAGTAGAAGTATGTAATGAATTTGTTTACCTGGGTTTATTGTTTAATTATAACGGTATATTTTCTTTAACACAAAAGACATTAACTGAACAGGGTAGAAAAGCTACTTTCAGCTTACTTAGCAAAACATATGATGAATTTTTTAATATAGAAACTTTACTATCTTTATTTGATACTTATGTTACAAGTATAGGGAAAACGGTAGTATTCAATTTTCCCAGCATTAGGTTGGCCTTTTGTGTACCCAAGGCAGGTGAAGGAAGTCAAATTAGGAGCGCTGTGATTGGACGTAAGGGTACAATATATTTTTTATTTATCTATGAATAACTGCAGTGTGTATATTTACAATATAAATTGTAAAACCTAATGAAATATTTTCTAGAGAATTATTCGAAAAGACTTGCAAAATTTCATAAATTTGGTGCAAAATGACGGTGGGCATGGATAACATAAACAAGCTCCGTTGGAAGTTGGTCATGATACTATTTGGCTTTAATTTTTAAAACAGAGTAATAAAGTACTAACACAACATATAACTGTTTTATCCAGGTTTTTATCTTAAAAAGTGGTAAATTAAGAAAATGTTAACATTGTCGCCTATGGCAGAATAAATAGTACCGTTTTCCCTATAATGAATTATGCCAGTGAAGTCTGGGGCTTTCATAAAGCCGAAGATATAGAAAAATTGCATTTGTATTATATGAAAAGAATTTTAAAAGTTAGAAAAGGAACTGTTAATAACATGGTATATTTTGAGTTAGGCAGAGTGCCCTTGTATGTAAATAGATATGTGAAAATGGTAACCTACTGGTTGAGATTGTTAGACACAGAGAACTGTATTTTAAAACATGTATATAATGATATGTACGAATCTAGTTGTGTGAAGCCAAATGACAAGCTAAATTGGTCTTGTAAAGTACGAGATTTATTATGTAAATATGGTTTTAGTGATGTTTGGTTTTCACAGAGAGTTAGAAACAGTCAATTATTTTTGAGTGAATTTAAACAAAGAGTAAGACAATTATATATCTGAAGGTTTATCATATTTTGAAAATTCGCCGAAATGTACTTTGTATCAGTATTTACACGATGGTCACACTATGCAATTTTACCTTAGTCGGCCATTAAACAGTTTGTATAGATCTTATATTACTAGATATAGAATTAATGCTCATGCACTATGTATAGAAACAGGTAGATACTATAGTATAGCCAGAAATGAACGTTTGTGTAGTATGTGTAATAAAAATGCTATTGAAGATGAATATCATTTTATTTTAGAATGTGATAAATATAACGACATCAGATGTAAATATATAAAGAGTTATTACTATGAGAGACCATCTACTTTTAAATTAGTACAACTGTTATCTGTAAGAAATGTCAAAGAGCTAAACAACCTTGGAAAATATTTATTTTTGGCAGAAAAAGCACGTAATGGTTAGTTATTCAAATGTTTATTTTTAGTTTAATATGTCTATATGTCATACTCCGCTTAATTCTTTAATTAATTTGTATAATTTGTGTATAAATGTTATATTATGCTGTATATTATCTATTGGATATTTATATTGTGTAAATCCAATAAGCTGTATTTGCTTACGGAAATAAAGTATTATTATTATATAAATCAATCTAATTAAAATAGTGATCTCTGATTACGTTATACTACATATGAGTAGTATAACGTAATCAGAGATCAATATTTTAATTAGATTGTATATAAATCAGAGATAAACATCGTAATGTAACTAAACATCAGTAAGTAAAATATATTGGGATGACAGAAGATGAAAAATAAAGAAAGAATAATGAGTAAGATAAATAAAATGTAGAAAAAAATGACATAACAATTTAAAGAATACAGAAATAAACAATACCCCCAATCCTGACCCTCATGGAATACACGAGAATCTGGATGGAAACGCAGAATATAGAATAAGGACATGCAGTAGAGAGTGATAAATTGCTAAAAACGAGAGAAAAACAATACTTGTTTAAGAATACACACATGAAACACCGATGGCTGTTGAAACAGTAACGGATTGCGATGTACTTATATTGGTGACAAATTCTAGAAGTTTACATGTGAACAACTATAGTGGCAGGTTAATGCCATTTTGCGTTATATGGCGAAAACGCGAGATTGAGAAGTCGAAAACGCGAAAACGCGAAACCGATTTCTCGTTTTCGACTTCGCGTTTTCGCGTTTTCGACTTCGCGTTTTCGCCTTTTCGCGATTTCGCGTTTTAGCCCTATAGAATATGAAAGGTGAAATCGCGAAACGCGAAATGGACTTCACCGGCCACCATAGACAACTGTAGTTCTCTTCTGCACTTATGTAGAAAGGAACTAAACGGAATAAAATGAATTGAAACTTAAAATAACCAAATGTAGCTGCATTCGCTCCTTTCCGTTTACTTCTTTAGGGTGATTTGTAAACAACATATGATAAAGTAATAGAAGAAAAGAACCAATTGGATGATGCTGACGAATTAGGGTTTAACGTCCAGTGACAAATATCATGTGCATATGTGAACGAGAACACGTTATATGTACGGCCTGTGTTGTATTAGAAAGACACTTTCAGTCGGAATTGAGAACGTGCTATTCCGAACAGACACAAAAATTAAGGCTGATTGAAAACGTCAATAAAAAATGCATGCATATTCCAAAGGCCAATCCATATCACGCTATATTGAAGTGACACACCCTTCAATAAAATGCAAAGAAAGTCAAAATAAAAATACTCTTTCTAGGATACTGTGGCACCGTATTGTCATTTTTGTTTACTCAGGAACATCTCATTCTTAAATTTTTCAAGAGGAAAATATAAAGGTATCAAAATTATTGTCGTGGCTAAATAACTCTTAACTGACACAATTTCAATTGTCCAACCCATTAACTATCCTGGTTCCCGGTACTACGTTCCAGGTATTAGCTTTTAGCATACTCTCTCACGATATTATATTGGTTTATGTGTAACATACTTAATATTGCGATCGGGAACCAGTCTACCCATTAACAGACTTTATTCCCATAATTTTCACTAAAACGTGGTATTATTTACGTTATTTTACAATTATGAAATATTTACTAATGTCAATTTATTTTTTAGAACCACAGTACTATTTTTTGTCCTTTAAATGATATCTAAATTTGTTTGTTTCGCCTTTTATTAAAAAATTGCTATGCGTATAAGCATAAATTCTACATACTTGCGCGACGCCTTTTAGATTTACTGAAAACTGCGCAGACTAAGAAATGTTTTTACAAGTGCAAAATGTTCTATGATAGATATCATTTTGTCAGACACTTTTCTTTTTTTGATTTGGTTCTTATAACATGCCAAAAATCTGTATATTTAATAGAGTTTAACATTAAATTAAGCGTTTTACTCTTAACAGACGTATAACCAACCCGATTAACAGACCAATCGCCGATATAGCCGCATACTCAATATAGATTAACCGACCAATCTCTCGGTTAGCCGAGTGTCGGCCGTGCATCAGAACAAGATGATTAATAAATCAAAAATAGTGAGATAATTAAAATTTCTGGCATCTTAAAGGAGGATTTGGGGATAGTTTTCCATTGTACATTGGTCAATTTTTCATGATTCGTGAAAAAAGGATTTTTGATGATTTTCCAACATATTTTATCTTACTAACTTTCGGATCATGTTTAACCATGTATGATTAGTGACTCCTATAAGTCTGAATCGCTCACGGGGAGTTAGTTTGCCCAAAAAAGAAGAAGAAGTTGTTCATTATAACCCAAAACCTAATACCTGCAACGTTTATAGTCAGTATTTAATGTCTGAATGTAAAACTATCAGAAATTGCAACTTGAGATATTCTATCTAGTTGCAACTCTGCAATATAAAAGAGGTGCGAAAGATACCAGAGGGACAGTCAATCTCATAGCTGACAACGCCTTGGTTAACAAAGAAAAAGACAAACAGACAAATAATAGTACACGAGACAGAACATAGAAAACTAAAGACCAAGCAACACGATCCCCACCAAAAACTGAGGTTGACCTCAGGTGCTCCGGAAGGGTAAGCAGATCCTGCTCCAAATGCGACACCCGTCGTGTTGCTCATGTTATTACAAACCCGGTAAATAGTCTAATTCGGTAGTTCACATTTGTGAAAACGGAAGGAGATTGTAGTTACGACAAAAGGAACATATCCGATATCATCTGTGAAACGGTGATTCCATAACGGTCAACCTCGTGGTGGCGTCCGTAAAATTTACAAGGGGATGATTTCAACTTCACCATTTGGAACTCTTGGTTTCATATCTTCCTTGTGAGCAGCAACCCTCTATCAAAGAAATCATAATAGGAAATACAAGCCCGGAAATATCTTATCAATTAGGAGACATATACTCCGTATTCAGGTACTGCTGGTATGTTGCTACATAGAAATGGAAAGTTCACAATTGAGAAGCTGAAATTATCTCTTTTGTCGTAAATTTTTTTTTTCAACCGACTCTCATTGTCAATTTAATGATAGAACATCATCTATATAGCGGAAAAGTGGTAAAGTTAAAGGATATTGCTAACTTCTTATCTTTCTTCCTAAGAAGTTCATGCATGAAGTCACCCTCTTTGTAATAAAGGAACAAGTCGGCAAGAAGTGGGGCACAATTGATTCCCATTGAAATGCCGACAGTCTGTTGAAAAACACGTCCTCCAAACGTAAAAACTATGTTGTCAATCAAGAAATAAAGCATCTTGATAATGTCAGTTTCAGAGAATTTGTTGTTTGAATCAGAGTGGTTCTCTACAAAGTACATAAGACAAGATACATGTATCTAAATTGGCCATCATAGTTTTTCATGAAACAAAGCAATAACAACTCTTTAGATTTGTCTTTTAGTTTGGAATCGGGAATACTTGTGTAAATTGTAGAAAAGTCAAATGTTTTAATACTATTGCAAGATGAAAGAGTCTTAGTCTAGATTGTATATACTCTAAAAGATAGTTGGATTTTATTTAGATTCACGCCACCTCTAGAATAGACAGTTTCACGATAACTTTGAAGCCCTGCTTTGATTGCTGATAAAATAGATGTTAAAAATTTAAATATAGGTTTCGTGGAGCACTTGGAAGACCATGCAGCAATACGTCGTGGAGTAGAGATGAAAATATTCATCACATTCACCGAGCTACAGGAAGGACTAGATAAAATACCTATACCATCAATTTTGTCATTGCAACCATACTAACTATGGTGTCGCAGTTCCCAATTATCGAATCCAGTAGTCTTCTTTTTTGTCCACGTAGATGCGTTGCAAGATGAGGATTGTTAGTCCTGTGGTATATATTTTTGTCGATAATGTGAACTGTATCCAAAACGGAAACATCTAGTACTTGTTAACTTGACTACTATAGTATCATCTTATACAACTATACCAAAGTAATATATACTTATATCCAGAAATTGACAATTGAAATTGGGTGAGAACTAAACTTTATGGCTTTCTGTCGAATTGAAAATAGGACCAACTGTTTATAAAAAAAGAAAAGAATCTATGTTAAACATGAAAATTGTAAAAATGAACAGCAACATGCACAAGAGTAGCTTTGGTACATTATATGTCCATACATATATACTTGAAAGTCCTGATTAGCAAACTACCTGTGTTTATTCTCACTTTTTCCTTATATAATGTACTTATGACATGCGGCTCTAATGTTCTGGCTATGTCTTTGATAAAGCCTTATTCAAAGGGATTGTACCTGATATTCCTATAGGACGTCATTTTTTCTCCCCGTAGAAATTAGATCATTGTATATTGTAGATCGAAATAGTCAATTGTCATCGTAAAAAATAGGATCTACACCAAACATGTAAATCGTTAAAATGAACAGCAATGTGCACAAGAGTAGGTAAGGTACATTATATGTGCATGAATATGTTATATCAAAATTTTGTCTTTTGGCAATTCATAATTTTACTATAACAAAGATCATTCGAAATAATAAGATATGTTTTCATTAATCAGGGGCGGGTCCACGTAAGGGCGTAATTGGCGTATGCCCCCTTTTCCAAAATAAACCCCAAAAACCTTTAAAAAAACATGGTAATTTGCTTTATTCATTAATTAAACACATAGGCTCTGATTTCTTTTTATACTGATTCCCCATCCGATGGGTGACTGGAACACCTTTTAAACCCAAAACGGTAAGTAAATCTATACATAAATATATATTATAAAATGATGTTTTGTGTGACACTTCCTCAATTGCCATTCTACATCTACCCGGGGATACCGGGGCGGGTAGGTTCCGACAAACGGGGCTGCATTTTCAGCTAAATTTCTCCTTGCATTTGAAGGGATCAGATTTGGCTATCTAGAACGGGGTATTATAAATACTATGTTACACTATTGTTTCAGATAAGTGTGACTGTTTGGTACCATTAAAACGTTTAAACTCGCTGCAATTGTTTGCACCTGTCCTAAGTCAGGAATTCAGTAGTTGTAGTTTATTGGTGTGGTTCATAAGTGTTTCTCGTTTATTATATAGATTAGACCGTTGGTTTTCCCGTTTGAGTGGTTTTACACTAGTAACTTTTGGGGCCCTTATATCGTGCTGTTCGTTGTGAACCAAGACTCCGTGTCAGTTGAAGACCGTACTTTGACCTATAATGATTTATTTTATAAACTGTGACTTGGATGGAGAGATGTCTCATTGGCACTCATACCACATCTTTTTATATCTACTAAATTGAAAACAACGTCCAAACCTATGATTGCGTTGGATAAAAGCCGCAACCGAAGTTTTATGGATTTTTATACGTGTGTATGCAAAACAAATTTCTTGATTAAGGCTGGGACTATTATACTATTATAATAGTCCCAGGTAAAGGGGTCTAAATACAGCACAAAAAATCATTTTCCAAAAGACCAAAACGGTTATTAGTTCAGAAAAAGCTATCGTAAAATATTTATTTTTCATTTGTCATGCCCATTTCATATATTAAACCTTTTAACTGAATTTAAAATGTTTGATATCCACATGTTAATCAATACATAATTTGTATGATCCGAAGGCAGACTATTTTCACAAATTTGTTTATCATCAGTGGCTGTTATAATACTTCATAATTTGATGCTAAATTGTTGAAATCCAAGAGCCTCTGACTTTCACATGAACCATAGGCTATATATATATACCAGGGCTACCGGAATTATTCCTCCCGTTCTTAACCTGGCTTAATCATAGACTGGGATCCCGCTATATATAATCACCTTGTTCTATAAATATTTGAAATATGTAATATGCACATTGATCTAGACAGGTGAACCAGTCTAGCTTAATTAGGACTATTGAAAATGTAAAGTAACGCCTTATTCCCTAGAATTTGGAATGTCTCGTTATTGGTCTACTGCTGGTTAGATCCATCCACTCATTTTAATATATCGTAGACTGAATTAATGACATTAATGGAGAGAATTTGGCATAAAAATATCATAAAACCCTGATACTTTAAAAATATCATAAACAGGGCCGTAACTGGCCTCTTTTTATAGTGAGGCAAAATTTATTCGCCGTCAATGTAAAAGGTCATATATGGCAATACCTTTTTTTTTCTTCAAATTATTTGATACCGGGAAATATGTGACCTTACTTTAATTCAAACCATGTCAGCTATCTAGTTTTATTTACAATAAAACAAACTGTTCGTTTTGTATTCTTTGATATCAACTCTGAAAACAAATTGAAACTAGAAACATGAATAACGAAAAACATTCAGGGGATACACCAGAGAGTGAAGAGAACGTCTTGCTTCTTGCAAGACACTTTCCGTGAATTTGATATGAAAACAACCTTTTGTTTCAATTTATTTTTTTTTTTTGAAATTTTTTACATGAGACATTTGCCTTATTTGCCTCAATGTAGTCCTATAACATATGACTTCGCATTCTTATTCAATTTTTAACGTTTTTATACTGATATTTTCATTTTTTATTTTTTTGAAAACCCTGATACTTTAACTATAAAATATACATGCTCCAAGTCAGGAACCATTACATATGTGCATTTCACAATTTTTTTATTTTATAAGCCAAAAAAAGGTCCAAATTTTAATTTTTTATCAACTGAAATATATCCTGGAAAAGCCCCGGCCTGATTAACCTCATCAGTGGCTCTTTGATTTAAACCTCTATGGCAAGCCAAAGTGGACAAAAAGAGCTATTTTCTAATATTAGAAAATCATTTTCTAATATTAGAATATCATTTTCTAATATTAAAAAAGAAAATGTCTATTTATTAATATTAGAAAATGATTTTCTAATATTAGAAAATGATTTCTTAATATTAGAAAATGCTTTTTTAATATTAAAAAATTATTTCTTAATATTAGAAAATCCTTTTTAATATTAGAAAATCATTTTCTAATATTAGAAAATCCTTTTCTAATATTAGAAAATCATTTTCTAACATTAGAAAATCCTTTTTTAATATTAGAAATTCATTTTCTAATATTAGAAAATCAAAAGTAATTTCTTATATTATAAATTCATTTTCTTATATTAATAAATGATTTTTTAATATTAGAAATTCATTTTTTAATATTAGAAATTCATTTTTTAATATTAGAAAATCATTTTCTAATATTAGAAAATCATTTTTTAATATTAGAAATTCATTTTCTAATATTAGAAAATCAAAAGTAATTTCTTATATTAGAAATTCATTTTCTAATATTAATAAATCATTTTCTAATATTAAAAAATCATTTTCTAATATTAGAAAATCATTTTTTAATATTAGAAAATCATTTTCTAATATTAAAAAATAAGGTACTTTTTAATATTAGAAAATGATTTTCTAATATTAAAAAATGGTTTTCTAATATTAAAAAATGATTTTCTAATATTAAAAAAGGATTTTCTAATATTAAAAAAGGATTTTCTAATATTAAGAAATGATTTTTTAATATTAAAAAATCATTTTCTTATATTAAAAAGTACCTTATTTTTTAATATTAGAAAATGATTTTCTAATATTAAAAAATGATTTTCTAATATTAGAAAATGATTTTCTAATATTAGAAAATGATTTTTTAATATTAGAAAATCATTTCTTAATATTAGAAAATGATTTTTTAATATTAGAAAATAGCTCTTTTTGTCCACTTTGGCTTGCCATAAACCTCTGTTTTAAAAATGTTGCAAGAAATAATGTCATAAACATTTCACCAGGAAAATAAATGAAATTTATATCAGAAAAAAATCCTGATAAAAGTTGCCATTAAAATTTTACGGTTTGTGGTAAAAACACAAATTTAAATTGGTTTACCCGCCAAATTATTTATGGCGGGAAATTTTCATATCTATGCAAAGAAAAAGTCCGAAAGGTTCGAAATACAAAAAAAAAACAGAAGAAGAGACAGTGCAAACGAACTAAGTTACATTATATTGGTAGGTTATTCGCTGTAAAGTGTTGACCTTTACGATAATCAAGAGAAGAGAAAAAACGCGCTTGTTCGTATTTTTACAACAAGTAAATTTAATTTGGCACCAAAATTTTTTAGTTTTGGCTCATGAGAATTGAGATACATCTAAATACCAATTATATTTTATAAAATAAATTCAAGAGAGTTTATGTTATTTTTTGGACTTAAGTACACACATATTAATAAACTTTCCTGAATTTAGTTTTTCAAGAAGCAACAATGAAAAAATGGGTCAACATTAATTAAGTGTTAAAGCTAAGATAAAATCCAAAAAAAATTGGTTAAAAAAAAATCATTAAAAATTTAAGGAAAATTAGGCTTAAAAATAAAAATATATGTGTGGTTCCACTTACCCGACCGTCCCTAATTGAAACTCCCAGACCCTAGAACTTTTTTTTCATTTTTGAAAAATAAATTTTCAAACGATTAAATTTTGAGGATTGTGAATTTAAATAATTAATTTATTTTACAGTTTTCAGTCATAGGACGGTTAAAAGAGGAGCTATATGTAGATAGGACTTATAAAAATGTTATGAATGTAAAACTATTAATAAATCTTCTGAATAGAGTAATACATAAACAACACATATTTGTGATACAGAATTTACTCAAAATCGTCCAAAATCTGCTCTTCGGGTCTAGGCAGAAACAAACTTCTCTATTACTTTGTCAATATTCACACTGAAATCCAGATGAATATGTGTTCGGCATCAAGCGACCTCCCAATTTAATGCGTCAAAATTACATGCCAGGTCAGTTTCGTATGTCTTAGACAATGTTGAAATTTGTTCGTTTGTTATATTTCCTACAACACAATGAAGCAGATACAGTGTAAACAGCGCAAATAACCAATTTTCTGATAATACTAGACGCTACTCCACTCTCCAGTTCCCTTATCATATGGTCTATGAACGCAAAAAATAATGAGACTATCCAATACTGTTTTGGCGTGTTTGCAGGGTGATTGGCTCCGGTAGTCTGTCGACCGCATCGCCTAGGCATATTTTTAATAATATTCAAGGTTTCTAATAGTTCTAATGCCAATTGGTACATTTTATTCCAAACTGATGATACACTGTAAAATGTGTTCCAAAACTACATTGTCTTAGACTGAGTATTACAAATTAAAATCTTGTAAAAGATACAAGTTACTGTCTGATTTTGTCATTATCTCCATTAAAACTTTTATTTTGAAACCAAATGCCGTTATTTAATGATATTTTATATCAATTAAAAAAGTGAGCATTCAATTTATAATTTTTTATTTTTCCATTTTTTCCCCATGCCAAATCGATGTGCATGCAACTGTGTGTTAGCGTATAGGGAGCTACACGCCTGAAATTAACTATAAAAGAAACATGACTGTTTATTTTACAATCAAACTCATGTAAAATGGTGAACATCCGGATATATATAATTCGGGAACCAATTTCGGTAAACACACAATTTTTATGTGGATTTTGACAATCTAAAAAAAAATTTGAAAAAAAAAAAAAAAATTGCTGACCTACTGACCCTATTTTTTAAAAGGATGTAACTGGAACCACACATATATTTTTATTTGGCCTTAAACTAGTTTCCACAAAAAATGCAAAAAATGCAAAAAAATAATAAAATATTATTTTATAAAAATATAGTTGAGCCAAGCTAGGTTTGCAGTGGGCCAGCATATACACGGGGCCTGTTTACAGGACATCTTATGGTACACCATTGTCCGTTTGTCTGTTGTCAATATGTCGAACATGAACTCAAAAACTCCTTAACCAATTTGTATGAAACTTTGGTAATTTGTTTATATGGACAATAATTTGGTATTGGGACCGTTTCCGATAACGATAGAAAAGTGATAAAATATTGTATTTTGTTGAGAGAAGTTGTTCTCCAACATCAAATGCTATTATTTCTATTAAAATAAAGGTGCTTTCTACAGTCTCCCCTAGAGAGAATTTGAAATAAACAAATGTTTCAGATTATCCGGCCGCTTTTCTGTGCCGTTTCTTAGCATTATTTTTGCTTCCGAAATGTGTAACTCTGGCCAATTTTAAGATAATCGTCGCCTGCAAAATCATAACTTTTGCTTTCAAATAATAAAGAACATCGACCAATAAGAAGAGTCAGAAGAAAATGCCAAGAACTATAAGTATTTCTGTAGCAGGTGTAAGAACAATAGCGTTACTTTGGTTTCTGATTTTGTAACGTAAATTTTAGATGGTGTAATCTGCTTTGTTGTAATAGAATTCTTTATAACAATATGCAAATATGAACTCGCGCGAGATGTTCAAACAAGTAAATCAGAGATGATTTACATTCTGGTTCTGTTCTTTGTAATAATTAATTTAGAAAATGACGTTATTGTTATACGTAACATTTCACAGGAAACAGAAGTCCAGTCTTTCCTTTTTTTTTTTTTATTAAAATTGTTTTTGTTGTTTAGTTCTAATCATTTCCGGTCATACGTGAAACATGTGACTAATATGTGAGCACACGCTTACAGCTGGATATATGAAATACTAGGTCTAAACATTGTTTTTGTTTCCAACGGGATGTTAGGCCAAATAAAAATATATGTGTGGTTCCAGTAACCCTACCGACCCTAGTTAAAGCCCTAGACCCTAGAACTTTTTATTTTTCTCAAACAATCAAATTTTGAGGATTATGAATTTAAATAATTAATTTCGTAGATTTCTGTCATCTGAATTTCCATCACAAGTATCTGTTATGACTAAAATGCAAGAATTGATAACAGAATGCAACAAAATTAACTTAAAACGTATCATGACTGTTTATTTAACAAACAAACACATGTAAAAATGGTGACCTTCCGGTTGGGGCGTGTATAATACTGGGAACAATTTCGGTAAATCGATTTTTTTTTCGGATTTTGACATTTAAAAATAAATTGCCGACCTACCGACCCTATTTTTTAAAAGTTTGTAACTGGAACCACACATATTTTTTATTTGGCCTTAGCAAGCAAATTCTGTAGACTTGATTTTTATTGTTTAAAAAAGGAAAATACAATTTTCAAGGAGATCGCGCTGGGGGTCTATTATTTTTCCTATGTGCATAATGTTACATACGATCTTGAGTGAAAATAAATGCCCAATGACTTGACAAAATTGATTTCAGATTTGACGTACGTTATAACACACTTTGTTTCCGGAAAACGATGTAAACATGGTAAAGGGTCCTTGGAAAATTCAATCAACATTACGTCTCTTATCATTTTGCCGATGCTCGTTTAATTGATTTTGCCTCAGCAGTAAATATTACTGGATATTTTAGGTGAATAAAGATAATTTAACAAAAAGTACATGTTAATATACCGTTACACTTGGAATGTACAAATTATTTAATCATGTTCTGCAAACACTTCAGAAATGCAATAAACTTATCAAAGGAGAAGTAAACTTTTACCATGCATGACTTGGAAGGAAGTACTTTATTGATTTTAGCCAACTAAAGTAGGTTAAAATATGGAAACCATGTAGATGGTGTACAGGTCACAAATATCACATGATGCCTATTTTAAGATTTTAATTCCAAGTTAAAAGTTTTTTACTTTACTGGATTTATAGGATTTTGACATTGCCAATTATATGGAATAAATTGTAAAGAACTGGAATTTCAAAACCCAATATAAATACATTTTAGGCCAATTAAAATTAATTGATAGATTTTCATCCCCGCCCGCCCCTCTGAAATCGCCCCGCCCCGAATTTTTTTATTTCATAAAATTTACGATTTCCGGATTTTTTTCATTCCCGTTACTGGTAACCGTTAAAATTTCGTTTCTTTCAATGCTTCCTGTTTCAAATTTCGGTTTTGTACCTCGAGTAAATCTAACCAAAATGATTTAAGTCGACCTTTCCGCTGCTCTATGATGACAACATCATCTTCCGAGAGTAAAGATTGATAACGAGAATGACATGAAATATTGGTGTTACGAGAAAAACGCTGTTTCCAAGACTGCAAATCGCGGTATGTCACAAATTTCTGTGATTAGAAGAAAACTGCGGACTTTTTTATTTATGCAATAACTTTGTTTCAGGAAATTTAAACTGTAAATGATACCCAAAGCACAAGATTCGTGGAAACCATTGATACAGAAAACATGACTGGATTATAGATATTGAAACACAAGCACGAACTTGTCAGATTTATGACCATTTATTGAATTTAAAAAGTCGACTAACATACGCATTTTATTTATGCAAGCCCTTTGATTTTACCCATGGCTGTCTTTTTATGTTGACAAACAGCAAATGTCCAAATACACCCAAAAAGACTCATTAAACAACAACTTTCTTTTCATTATTAAGTTCATGTTTTACATGATAATTATATTTTCATCTTGCATATAAAGTACCAACCCTATTATTTTCAACACTCTCTGAGTTTTCATTTTTTCTGTACTCATAATAATTGTGTTGCATTCCAATGCATTTGCTTCATTTTATGGTAATACAAACCATTGTTTAGAAACCAAAATACATTTTGTGTAGGTACATGTAGTCTAACTGAAGAGAGTATTTCTCACACGTTTTTGTTGTTAAGTTTTTAAAGCCGCAATTACATATATTTATTTAAGGATTTGAAATATTATGTAAGATTCCTCATACTTGTGTATACATGATATAAGCTTATTATTACACTTGCATATATGAAGAACTCGTCACAAAAGGGTTTCATATGAAATAAAATTTAGAAAATAAAATCCTCCCACCCGCCCCATTATTTTCAAAAATTTGGATGAAAATCTACTAATTAATTTTAGTTGGCCTTATGGTCCATATATATATACAGCTCCCTTTTCATTTTTATAAATTTTAGATTTTATGTTTTTGAGTTCTGGGGCTTAAAAATTTAGTCATTACCTAAAGGGGAATTTTCCAGTTTTTGGACAATGACTCAAAAATGCTTACATAAGTTTTCATGAAACTTTGGTAAATTGTTTATATCTATTGACGTAAGGTCCTTTTTAATTTTTATTAATTTCCAATTGTACGTTTACTAGTTATTCATAATAAAAGGAGGATTTTCCAGTTTTCGAACAATATCCTTATTTAAAGTGCTTTGAACAGTTTTCATTAAACTTTGGAAACTGATATATATCTATTAAGATAACATCCCTTTAATTTAAAAAAAATTAGGATATGACATTTAGAAGTCATTGAGGTGTAATTACACTAATGATGTTCCCCTATTAGTCTTTGTTAACTTAGCACTTTTCAAAAAAATGTGCAGAATTTATCTTAGTTTCAAATAAAGAAATACATGGCATGAGTGAAGTTTTATCCAGTCCATTACTATGGAAAAAATTTCTCTTAACATTTCATTGCATTTAAGAAAATAACCATCACTGGAAATTAACCAATCAAATTCCCCCCTTATTTAACCTGTGTACAAGATTTAGTAACCATGTAAGCTCAATGGCAATGGTGCTCTGAAATACCCAAGACATATATTTATGACACAGAAAATGTTTTACTGCAATAAAAAACTGTCAAATTCATCGGATTATTTTTTTTCAACCTATTTCTGTATACAACCGGATGTGACCTACCATGACTTGGTGGTATTACACCTTGAACTTTATTCTTTGAAAATATGACGGGCGTATCATGCGCTCATGGTGCAGCTGTTTATTTTTGAATTGAATTTTTTTTAGCAATCAAAATTTTTGCTGTTTACAGTTTATCTTCAATAATGTTCAAAATAATAACCAAAAACTGCAAAATTCATTATTATGTTTTTTTGCATAAAATTTCTATTTTTTATGCCCCGCTGTGGAGGGAGATTCACTTGTTGTCAAGAATGGAGTTGCAAGTTACAAAAATCAAGTTGCGAGTTACAAATGTCAAGTTACACCTTACAACTGTCGAGTTTTAAAGATATTTTGCAGTTTTTTTTTTTATTATCTTGAATATTATTATAGATATATATAAACTGTAAACAGCAATAATGTTCAGCAAAGTAAGATCTACAAAAAAGTTTATACGACCAAAATTTTCAATTGACCCCTTAAGGAGTTATTACCCTTTAAAGACAATTTTACAAAGTTTGCTAACATTTAAAAATCTTCTCCTCTGAGACTATTGTGCCTAATACTTCCTAACTTTGAATGAAAGTTCCTTTAGGAATATGTCCCTATCCAATATACCCTCATTTTCCATTGGCAGTCCAAATTTCCTGGACCATCATCCTGAATGGCCTCTATTATGACAAGACCTACCTATTGTATTTATTGATAACTTGTTCTCGTCCTGAACATGCATGAAATATTTGCCACTGGATGTTAAGCAACCAACAATCAATCAATCCTTTAGGAATCTAGTTTATGAATTGTATTTGAATTTTTGATCCATCAACAAACATGGTCCCCATGCTAAAAATAGAACCTGGGGTGAAATGCAGTTTTTGGCTTATATCTCAGAAACTATAAAGCATTTAGTGCAAATCTGACATGGGGTTTAAATGATCAAAAGGTCAAGATCTATCAGCCCTGAAATTTTCAGACAAACCAAACAACCGATTGTTGGGTTGCTGCCACTAAATTGGTTGTATTAAGAGAATTTTGCAGTTTTTGGTTATTATTTTGAACATTATTGAAGATAAACTGTAAACAGCAAAAATGTTCAGCAAAGTAAGATCTACAAAACATTTATGTGACCAAAATTGTCAATTGACCCCTTAAGGAGTTATTGCCCTTTAATGACAATTTTACACAAGTTGTTTTATGTTTTTTAACTTACAAATCTTCTCAAATGAATCTAGTATCAATTTTGTATTTCAATTCCTTGTACATCAAGAAACATAGACACTATGGCCAAAATGGAACATAAGGGTAAAAAGCAAAAATAATCATTGATGAAAGATTTGCAAAATATAAAAAAAAGAGCGATTCAGGCTCTTAAGAGCCTCTTGTTTTACAACAAAACAGCACCCTTTGAAAAATAGCAATCAAGAAAGAAACACATCAAGGATTTGTTTCCATGCACTATAAGTCCAATGTCACTGTAATAATCTTGCTGAATTTTATTTTTGACAAAACATTTTCATTAGGGCAGAGCTCCAGATGAGCTGCGTATTTGCGTGATTACGCAATACAAATAATTAAAAACCCAATGCAATTGCCCATTGCAGGGTTCAAAAACCCAATTAATTCAAAGGAAAACCCAATTATATGCCAAAACCAAGGGATCTTAACGATTTTATCCGCTATCTGTTGCGGTTCTTTTTGACAGCTGAGCGAAAGTTATGATGATAACAAGACTCAGTTACTGTTTTTATGAAGGTTAATCGAACGCACGGGCGTGTTTGCGTAACTTAGCTTCTTCTTCTCCTTCCAAATCTTCACATCCTTTGTAGGACAACCACACCTTTAAGGCATGTATAACAAAACCCACCACCACGAATGTAGGTTTTATATTATATATATAGATATTATATTTTGAATAATGCTATCCTCCACCAATATATACAGGATTACTTTTGTAGTTGGACGTATAGCTTGTAGTATGTATTCTTAGTTGCGTGCAAAATTAGGGAGAACATTGCTTGAACGACAAACACAAGGTTTCGTCAAGAACGATATCAGTTTGAAAAAGTGAAAGGCCAAATCAATTATGACATGATAGTTAAATAAATATCGGAAACCAAAACATCTAATAAGGGACAACTTAACCCAGATTTATGTAAATTAAATTAAATTAAACAAAAACAGTCAAGTATAATTTTAGTTTATGTATTATTTTTTCATTTTAGTTGATGAGTGAATACACATATACATTTTTTTACATCAATGCAGCTTGACACTCTTTTTGGTTTTGTCTATTAATTGTTTTTTATTCTTAAGATAGTTGTCTTATTGGCAAGTGCAGTATAGCATTGTCATTTATTTGTTTGATGTTGCAGAATTATTTGTAAATTTGAGTTGAATGTGGTCTCCGTCATTAAACCACCCTTTAAACCTGATCAAGGTTTTGGGGTTTATCTTAAATCTGGGAAGTACTTATTATATTTATTTAAAAGTACATCTGGCAAATAGGTGAAAGGACTGGCAAAACTTTTTTACAACACCTAAATTTCACATATAATAATAAAAATCTAAACACTTAGCCACACCTACCCCAACTAAACTGTAGGGTGATCATATGGGATCTAGAAAGGTAATTAGTTACTGTCCAACTAGTGACACCAGCGGCAGTTTATATATGTGAGGAAATACAAAACTGGCAGAAAGTTTTAAACATGACACAAATTAATGTGCTCGTCAGTGAATAAACCAAATAAAATAGCTAGCACATATATACAAAGAAAGAAACATATTAAAGATGGAAAAACATCTGGAGTTGATATAATGTGTTTATAACATGCCTAAATATTCAATATTGTGTTGATGAAAAAAACAATACATTAAGGCGCTTGGTGGTTAAAAACCCAACTTGATATTTGCTTGAGGGGTGAATTGGAATTGAGAATGCAATTAAAAAACTTTATAACCCAATTACATAAAAAAAATGGTGGGTAAAAACCCCAATTTGTAAATTCTTATCTGGAGCTCTGTTAGGGTTAACATGGGAGTTTTTAAGATTAAGACAAGATAGAAAAAAAGAGAATGGAAATATTTTGGCTACCTTCATCAACTAAACTTGTGTTGGAGTTCATGAAAGTTTTTGGACATGTTTTTATATGACCGCAAAACATTTTTGTGTTCATATAATGGTATGATGTCGTCATTGTCTGCGTCGTCCGAAGACACATTTGGTGTCCGGACAATAACTTTAGTTTAAGTGAATGGATCTCTGTGAAATTTTATAAAAAGGTTTAATACCTCAAAAGGAAGGTATAGATTAATTTTGGGGATAATGTCCAAAATAAGCATTGTTTGTAGTTTTCAAGCAGCAACTTGTGTTTAAGCTTATGAATCTCTCTAAAAATTATACCACAAGTTTCCATACCATGAAGGGATGGTTAGTATTGACTTTGGGGGGTTATGGCTCAAAAAAAAAAAAAAAAACAAATCCAGCATTTCTACACAATAGTACATATCCAGCATTTTACAAATATACAGTAGAACATATCCAGCATTTCACAAATACACAGTAGAACATATACAGCATTTCACAAATACACCGTAGAACATATCCAGCATTTCACCAATATACAGGAGAACATATCCAGCATTTCACAAATATACAGTAGAACATATCCAGCATTTCTACACAATAGTACATATTCAGCATTTCACAAATATACAGTAGAACATATCCAGCATTTCACCAATACACAGTAGAACATATCCAGCTTTTCACAAATATACAGTAGAACATATCCAGCATTTCACAAATATACAGTAGAACATATCCAGCATTTCACAAAAATACAGTAAAACATATCCAGCATTTCACAAAAATACAGTAGAACATATCCAGCATTTCACACATATACAGTAGAACATATCCAGCATTTCACCAATACACAGTAGAACATATCCAGCTTTTCACAAATACACAGTAGAACATATCCAGCTTTTCGCAAATACACAGTAGAACATATCCAGCATTTCACAAATATACAGTAGAACATATCCAGCATTTCACAAATACACAGTAGAACATATACAGCATTTCACCAATATACAGTAGAACATATCCAGCATTTCACCAATATACAGTAGAACATATCCAGCATTTCAAAAATACACAGTAGAACATATCCAGCATTTCACAAATACACAGTAGAACATATCCAGCATTTCACCAATATACAGTAGAACATATCCAGCTTTTCAAAAATACACAGTAGAACATATCCAGCATTTCACAAATACACAGTAGAACATATCCAGCTTTTCACAAATACACAGTAGAACATATCTAGCATTTCACAAATACACAGTAGAACATATCTAGCATTTCACAAATATACAGTAGAACATATACAGCATTTCACAAAGACACGATAGAACATATCCAGCATTTCACAAAAAGGCAGTAACACATATCCAGCATTTCACAAATATAGTAGAACATATCCAGCATTTCACAAATACACAATAGAACATATCCAGCATTTCACAAATACACAGTAGAACATATCCAGCTTTTCACAAATCCCAACAATAAACATACTCCAGCTTTCTACACAATAGACATATTCAACATTTCACAAATACACAGTAGAACATATCCAGCATTTCACAAATACACAGTAGAACATATCCAGCTTTTCACAAATACACAGTAGAACATATACAACATTTCACAAATACACAGTAGAACATATCTAGCATTTCACAAATACACAGTAGAACATATCTAGCATTTCACAAATATACAGTAGAACATATACAGCATTTCACAAAGACACAATAGAACATATCCAGCATTTCACAAATAGACAGTAAAACATATCCAGCATTTCACAAATATAGAGTAAAACATATCCAGCATTTCACAAATACACAATAGAACATATCCAGCATTTCTACACAATAGTACATATTCAGCTTTTCACAAATACACAGTAGAACATATCCAGCATTTTACCAATACACAGTAGAACATATGCAGCTTTTCACAAATACACAGTAGAACATATCCAGCATTTCACAAATATACAGTAGAACATATCCAGCTTTTCACAAATATACAGTAGAACATATCCAGCATTTCACCAATACATAGTAGAACATATCCAGCTTTTCACAAAAATACAGTAGAACATATCCAGCATTTCACAAATACACAGTAGAACATATCCAGCATTTCACAAATACACAGTAGAACATATTTTCACAAACACACAGTAGAACATATCCAGCTTTTCACAAATACACAGTAGAACATATCCAGCATTTCACAAATACACAGTAGAACATATCCAGCATTTTACAAATAAACAGTAGAACATATCCAGCTTTTCACAAATACACAGTAGAACATATCCAGCATTTCACAAAAATACAGTAGAACATATCCAGCATTTCACAAAAATACAGTAGAACATATCCAGCATTTCACAAATATACAGTAGAACATATCCAGCTTTTCACAAAAATACAGTAGAACATATCCAGCATTTCACAAATATACAGTAGAACATATCCAGATTTTCACAAATACACAGTAGTACATATCCAGCTTTTCACAAATACACAGTAGAACATATCCAGCTTTCACAAATATAGTAGAACATATCCAGCATTTCACAAATATACAGTAGAACATATCCAGCATTTCACAAATATACAGTAGAACATATCCAGATTAATTTTTGTTTTCATGTCTACAGATTACTGTCAAAGTGAGACTGTATTTAGATCTAGTTGACTGACTGCAAAATAGACCACTCCTTTTGAACTGGCATATTTAGATTATAAATATTATACCCCATGCAATTTATTGAATCGTGTATAATGTTTTTGACCTGTCCATCTGTCAGTCCTGTTCTTTTCATTACAACTCCTCTGAAACCACACAACAAAATCTCATGAAACTTTGTAGATAATAAGAACATACAATGTAGTCTATGTGCATATTGACAGGAAATTATGATTCAATTTTGTTTCTCTCAAAGTTATTTTATGTGTCCAGTGATGATGTGGGGGCGTATATAGCAGCATGGATTAAATGAACACGCTCACTAAGGTTCTTTAGTTTTTAATAAGATAACAAATAGGATGATTATTATTTACCAAAAATCCACTTCCCATTTTCACTTTATTCTTTCATTAGTGATTATCAATTTTATATTGTTTTTTTTTAGATTATGTACAGACCCAGAGGTTTTGACAGGAGAGAATAATTTATGTTGTTCTTTTCAGATTATGTACAGACCCAGAGGTTTTGACAGGAGAGAATGTCCTGAGCCACCGCATTTGCTATTGCAACAGAAACAGATTCCAGATATTGAATGCTCAGAATCAACAGAATTGTACATCTCCTGTGCTATATAAACAGACTGGAAATACAAACATGGACCAAGGTCAAAGTCACAATACCAATGTCAATATAATACAAGGCCAAGGTCACAATACCAATGTCAATATAATGCAGACCCAAGGTCAAGGATGCAGTCCAAGTGCACAGATTATTAGATGTCGGAGAATGCTTTGTCAGACTCAGGAATTCTATTATATGTTTCCCTCCCCTCGGAGATCATCCATTAGCAATCATCCTAGTGGCTGTCGAACAATGGCACAAAAGAGGCTTATGCATCAAAGGCTGGACTCAAGTAGCACAGGAAATTCAAATCGTTTTATGGTTGATAATGAAGAGAATTATATGCAAAATAACATGTTGCCTGGAAACATATTTAATAATCCGCATACCAACTCGTCTATAGATAACAATGCTATTTGTGGGAAGCAGCAACTTGTACAAGAGTTTGAATCTAATAATAGGTTATGCAGTCAAGTCATGAATGGAGGAGAACAGCAGACAAGACAGACCAAGCCCCAGTCTCATGTGGCTCTGTCCGATTTCATCAACAATAATTCTATAGATATTGATCAAAGTTTCAATGGTTTAGATGACCATTCCTACAGTCGTAAGAACACAGACAACTTTTCATATGAAGACGAGAATCATACTAATGCAGCATACTACACTAACTGTCAAAGAGATAGCTCCACGGAAACACTGAAAGTACGACAGACAAGTTCTGCTTCAGATGAAGGTCAAAGATTTCAAAATTCAAATGTATGTCCATTTCAGAGGAATTCATACATCAATTCATTGAGAATAGCCAGAAATTCTAATGGCAATAACACTGTTAGTACAGATAGGTCAGAAAAACCGTTTGCCTTGAATTCTGATGTAGAATCCAAACTGATCAACCAACATATGAGGACTAAAATTGAACAACAAGCATCATTGAATCATGAGGTTAAGTCCAAATTGGTCAATGAGTCTACGTTGTTACAGAGAGCATTAAGAGATTTGATAAACAAAGAAAAAGAAAAAGAGAAACTTCAAATTGAGGCTGCCAAAAATAAAAAGAATTTTAGAATTGAAGGCTCTACTATTACCATGACTACTGAAGCTAAACAACCTGACAAAAAATCACAGACAATAGATAAAAGTAAACATTTGGAAAGTGTGGTTGATAAAACAAAATCCAATATATTATGCTCTTCAACTTCATCTGGTCAATCTGTTCAATGTATGAATGCAGATAAAAGAAATATTCCTGAAAATGAACCAATGGAGAAAAAGAACTTCGCTATTTCTGCCAATGTTCCAACTGTAGAAAGCAAAATAATTGTAGATAATGCAAAAATGGTTACTGGAAAGTCAAGAGAAAATGAAAACCAAAACAAAGCAACTGGTCATCAGCAAGTTAATGTAAAGTCATCATCAGAATGTGTGATTGACGGTCAAGTTAGAACTCAAACAGCACCAAGTACAGAGAGTGACGGTCAAGTTAGGACCCAGACAACACCAAGTACAGAGAGTGACGGTCAAGTTAGGACCCAGACAACCCCAAGTACAGAGAGTGAAGGTCAAGTAAGGATTCAGACAGCACAAAGTGCAGAGGTGTCTTATAATCTGGCATTAAAACAGTGGCAAAAACAGAATTTGTGTAAAACTAAAACTTCTGATTTACAGAAAACAAATACTGATGATCCAAACCACCAGACACACCAACAATTGAAAACACAGAATTCTGGAAGAAACCTAGAAATGGACTCCTCAAATAAAAAGAATTGTGATTCATGCCTTGAGGCACTTGAAGAGAATTCTACCAGATCTGAGAATATCCACTCCGCAAATACAAAGAATAGTGATCCATGCCTTGAGGCACTTGCACAGAGTTCTGTCAGATCTATGAATGTCCATTCCTCAAGTAAAAAGAATTGTGATCCACACCTTGAAGCACAGAAACAGAGTTCTGCCAATTCTATGAATGTCCATTCCTCAAGTAAAAAGAATTGTGATCCATGCCTTGAAGCACAGAAACAGAATTCAGCCCATTCTATGAATATCCACTCAAATACAAAGAATTGTGATCCACGCCTTGAAGCACAGAAACAGAATTCAGCCCATTCTATGAATATCCACTCAAATACAAAGAATTGTGATCCACGCCTTGAAGCACAGAAACAGAATTCTGCCAATTCTATGAATGTCCACCCAAATACAAAGAATTGTGATCCACGCCTTGAAGCACAGAAACAGAATTCCGCCCATTCTATGAATATCCACTCAAATACAAAGAATTGTGAGCCACGCCTTGAAGCACAGAAACAGAGTTCTGCCAATTCTATGAATATCCACTCAAATACAAAGAACTGTGATCCACACCTTGAGGCAATTAATGAAAATACTACCAGATCTATGAATATCCACTCAAATACAAAGAATCATGATCCACGCCTTGAAGCACAGAAACCGAGTTCTGCCAATTCTTTGAAACTCTACCCAAATAGAAAGAATTGTGATCCACGACTTGAAGCACAGAAACAGAATTCTGCCAATTCTATGAATGTCCACCCAAATACAAAGAATTGTGATCCACGTCTTGAGGCAAGCAAACAGAGTCCTGCCAATTCTATGAATATCCACTCAAATACAAAGAACTGTGATCCACGTCTTGAGGCAAGTAAACAGAGTTCTGCCAATTCTATGAATATCCACTCAAATACAAAGAACTGTGATCCACACCTTGAGGCACATAAACAGAGTTCTGCCAATTCTTTGAATATCTACCCAAATACAAAGAATTGTGATCCACGCCATGAGGCAAGTAAACAGAATTCTGCCAGATCTATATATATCCACCCAAATACAAATAATTGTGATCCACGCCATGAGGCAAGTAAACAGAATTCTGCCAGATCTATATATATCCACTCAAATACAAAGAATTGTGATCCACGCCATGAGGCATGTAAACAAAATTCTACCATAAGTAATGATGCACTAAATACAAACAGCTTCCATCAAAATGCTGAAATATGTACAATAAATAATTGTAGTTACTCACAAAGCGCACCTTTGCTTCATGATCGAAAGAATGTGGATTGTAATCAAAGTCTTGATAAGTTACAAAGTATAAATCCAGAATGTCCAAGAAAAAATCCATGTAGAGAAAATGAAAGTTCTGAGAACTCCCATCAAGACAGAAAAGAGGTATCCTCTAAAGATACAGGGTTCAGACAGGCTCTTGTAGATGTTGTTAAAGCTATGTTTGACTTGAGGAGGAATAAACACTTTGAGGAAAAGATTATTGCAAGGAACCAAGGGGATAAAGCAAGCAACAATGACAACAAACTTGATGGACAAAAGTTAAACCAAACCATTTCAGCAAACAAGGATGATTATAATCTTGTTAGACAATCAAGAAATCAGCCTAATAAATTAAGCATAGATGAGTACAAGCATGCAAGACAAACTGTGAAGCAGCAGATTAAACCAAACAAAGCTGAGAGCAAACAGGTTGTAGAAACAAGGATCCAGGCCAAATCAATTGACACCTACCAAGATAATTCCCAAAATGGAAGAGTTAAACATATGCAGTGTCAAAGAAGTTCAAACTTTTCGAAGACAAGTCCTGTTCTGAGCAAAACTGTAAAACATACAAAAGAAACAAATGAAAAGCCTGCCACTCTAGAAACGACTCAATCCAGTGATAAACCTTTGTCATGCAATTCCAATGCTAATGATAGAAACATTTTTACCTGTGTATTTGACACTGACAGTACAAGGACTAGATGGGATAATAGTGATGTCACTGAAAACACTGATCTCATGGATGAGAACAAACACCTTGATGAATACAGGA